>APFE030126647.1:19762-38074 GCA_000404065.3 Pinus taeda
ATATATATATATATATAGCAGACGCTTCCGCGGACGCTTCGCTTCCTAGATTTTTGGAAAACGACGCTTCCGCGCTTCCGCTTCGCTCCCGCTTCGTGCAACATTGCTTGGAGTACCTCCCAAGCTACACAAATCAACATCCTTCACGGATCCCAATCATTCTTGCATCTTCTATGCTTGCATTTTTACTCCATACAACAATTTTTCTGTCATGCCTATTTTCTTACATATTGGAGGATACGCCAAGGTTGTAGGGGAGCTTTTCCCCCCTCAAATCCGCCCCTGAAGCGTGCTCCCTTCGAGAGTGACCTTGGGAGGGCGCTCCCTAGTTTTTTTTGCAATTTTTTTTTTTGCAAACACATTTGAAATGCAATTTTGTTTCAAAGAGACAAGAATTTTTGAGTGGGGAAGCCTAATGATAAAGCCTATGGCCCTAGTATTGATATGCAATTCATGGTAACTTCATTGGATTTCATATGGAGAAAGTAGAATTTTAGATCTCATTTAAAATCCAGTAGACTTATCGGTTTTTCAGGATTCAGGATTGGGGGTATTGCAATGTTTTGGTTGGATTTTGTCATGTACTAGTGTATGGAATTTGTATTTAATCAGAAACACTATTCCCTCTATGTACCTTGATGTTAGTGACATTGGTTGTGGAACTTCTCTATCATGACCCTACTAAAAATGTACCCATCACTCAAACAAAATCTTGACTTGACATGCTACATTTTTTCTATCTTATGTTAATGCTTAGAGGGTGATATTAATGACAACGATCCCAAGATAAGCAATGATTTTGATGATATGTAGGTATTTGTTGTCACATGATATTTTTGGATGCTAGAGGTCATCTAGAGCCTGTTTGTTGATGTATTTTCGGTTCAGAGATTGATTGCACTTGATGCTATTTTGGTTATGTGCACCCTTACATGCTATATAAATGAAAACTTGTAACTTGTGGACCTGTGGTTGATGAAGATTGTAACTACTAGATGATTGATGTTATATGGTTTAATCCATGTTTTTATGTTTTTTATAACTAATTCATCATTCTACATGCTTTTGTTGACATATATGCATCAAAATATATAAAAATATATATTATATAAAACTCGCTCCCGATTTGCTCCTAATTTGCTCCCGACTCGGGAGCTTTTGAAAATGTTGCTCCCTGCTCCTGCTTCCGTTCCTGCTTCCTGCTGCCACTACCGCTCTCAAGCAACCTTGAGATACACATGAGATTTTTTCCATATTTTAACCTGTAGCTCAATTATATAAGGCAACTTGTTTGTGTTTGGCAGGTTGATGAAAAACAGAAGACAGTTTTGCTAACTGAGGAAGGATATGAGGATGCTGAAGAAATTTTGAGTGTAAAAGATCTATATGATCCTCGAGAGCAATGGGCTTCATTTGTATTAAACGCCATAAAAGCAAAGGAATTGTTTTTGAGAGATGTGAATTACATTGTTCGTGGCAAGGAGGCTCTTATTGTGGATGAATTTACTGGCCGTGTCATGCAGGTCAGTATCTGGAAATGAGTTAGTAATAAAATGAAGATCATGCCAATAACCCAAACTCTGAATAATTTGTTGTATACATGTTCAACAACTTTTATCTGTTACTTTAGTAGAAAACTCTTTAGCAGGTTAAGTTACATATTGAGTATCCTTAGAAGGGTTCGACAATATAATTTGGAATTTTGGTTGGTATTGTTTTTCCATTATTATCAAATGGCTTCATAAGAATGCTTGTTTGTCAGTTCTAGATATCACATATGTTCATTGTATTTTTTTATAATTTTTGAGTTTAACTGGTTTCCGACTGTTCTCTCTTATCATTAAATGGCATTCCTCAAAAAAATCAATTATAAACATGTTATTTACATTCACAAATATGCATTTTATCATACCCAAAGAGGCACTTATCGTTTGTATTACTCTTCTTTTATTTCTTGTTTACATATTCAACATTTTTGGAAATGCAGTTTTAGTAGTAAACTTTATAGTAAGTTAAGGTGCATATTGTATTATTAGTGGGCATCTGCGATGTAGTTTACAATTTTGGGTGTCTTATTTTATCATTATTAACAAATGAGTTTATAAGAATGCTGTATTTTGTTGGTTCTATATATTCTTACATTCAATCTGCAAGTTTTTGGATTGTACTATTTTCTCACTATTGTGTTTTAAAATTGATATTAGTAGAAAAACTGTGTTCTGCGCATAACATTTACATTTAGTAATCTACATTATATTACACCCAAAGAGACACTTATGACACATTACTTAAAGTATTAAATAAGACAATTTGGTTTTTTTAGCATTTTCAGGATTTTTTAAGATTTGAAGGTTAATATAGGTGCTTATGTGACATGACATGGTTATTCTGACAGGCATAGGCATTGGATATAATCTGAGCAGTGAACTGTTTGCATTGATATCTATTTAAGATCAAGCAATATGGAATAAATCTAATGCATTAGGAGTTGTATATGATGATTTAAATTGAATAACGCTAGTACAAGGTCACAATTTAGCAGGTTTAATGAGAAATTGGAGCTTACACTGTTGACTTTTGAAGCAACAAGTTGTAGATACAGCATGAGACCATGATGCAAATCATGATCACCAATGTTTGGCATTTTTCTACAACATTTCAATTGGTCACTTTCTTCTGGATGCTTTTTGGTTGGTTAGTTATGTTGCTATCTTCCTTGTTGTGCACCTATCCACAACATCTTCACTTGGCATTAGACTCTATGTACACGAGCTATTTCATATATAAGCTCATGATTTGGTAATAATGTAATAGTCTTGGGCCTTTATGATATCATAATGCAATATTTGTAGAATGCCATTTTTATGCAAAAAGGGCTATGTCCTTTCAACAAGGGTACAAACAAACATTTTTTCACACTGCATAACACCATTGTAAGCCCAATGATGCAAGTTAAAGACTTGTAGGCCAAGTGTGATTTTATATTGATGTGCCCTAGGTCTATTATGCAGTGTTCCCCTGGGATGTGCCCCCCAAGGGGGGGTGTGCTCCCCACGTTTACCACGCTCCTAGGATGGGGGGACACCTGGGGAAACATTTCCCCACATCTCCCTTTTGGAGAAACTTGGGGAGATGCAGGGGAGACATTTCCCCAATGTGGGGGACATGTTTACCCAAAATGGCTGCTTGTGGGCATCCCTTTTGAATTTTTCTTGAAAACAATAATTTATTGAGTAGGGAAGCCTAATATTCAACCCTAGGGCCCTATTATTGCTATGTAATTAATGACAATGTTAAATTACCATTTGAAATTCACCTTTACCTTTTATTTTCAACCTTCTACTTAAATTTTTATCATTACTATTAGTTGATTCAAGATGTTTGAGAGTGGTTCTGACCTTATTGAGTTTCATATGGAGAAAGTAGAATTTTAGATCCCACTCAAAATCCTAGAGACTTAACAGTTTTTGGGATTTCAAGATTGGGGGAATTACAATGTTTTCATTGGATCCTATCATGTAGGAGGGTATGGAACTAACATTTAATCAAGAGCATCAAGCCCTCTATGTACCTCTGTGATGACCCTAGTAAAATTGTACCTAACATTTGTTGATTTCTTGTAGCAATGGGAGGTATTCAAGTCTACCCTAGATAGACAAGTCAGCCTAGAAAGAAGTCAAATTGGTCAACTAGTGAAAGGACGCGTCCCTTGGGTTGTCACACCCCGTGGACATGTATAAATAAGACGTTTTGATGTCTCATTTTAGGACAAAGCAAGAGCAATTCCTCTCTCTTCATCACTGAGTTTGACCAGCATTCTTGAGGCCACACATGTGAGAAATCAACTGAGTATGACCGTAGCTAATTGGCTGAAGTTGACTGAGCTTGACCGCAGAGGTTTGACCACAGGGCATTAACCAAATCTGATTGCATAACGACTAGGTTTGATCGAAAATTGCAGGTCAAAATTTGACCATAGTTGACTTTTGATTGGTTTTGACTAGCGTTGACCAACTATTGAACTTGATTTGGTTTGACTTGTATATTGGCACAAATTTCTAGAAAAATATCTGATTTGTAAACCTTGCTGAAGAATAATTTCTCCTAAGAAAAGTTAGGTTTTTTCCCAAGGTAAAAATATTCTCTTTTTGTGCATAGCTATCTTTCTATGATCTTTACTGTTTTCATTGCATTTATTGTTCAGGTTTTATGAAGTGTAATTATTCAATGATAGCAGTGGCATAAAATAGTGGTTGAAAATCACTAGGAAGTAATTACTTGGCATAAAACTGTATTCTATTGCACTTGTCATAGAATTTCAACATGGTATCAGAGCTTTGTTAAAAGATGAACCATTGAAGTCAGCCTAAGAGACAGTATTCGACAACTTGATTGGATTTTTGACCTCTTATCTGCTATTTTTTGGTAGCATCGGATGTGCTCTAGCCATGAAAATTGGTCGAGAGACTAACGTGCATGAGTTCTAAAGAACCCAAAAACTGTCTGGTGAAATTCCACCCAGATTGTATTTTATTAAAATAATTAATATTTTTCATGGGGTTCCTAAGTCTAAACTTAGGAAAATTAAAATATTAATGAGTATTAATCAAATTATGGGTGAGAATGTTCTAGAAGACGGATCAAGTCAAGTTTTAATCTTAGCCATGGATTAGAGACTTAATCTCGACCATTGAAGTCTCAACGAGAAAAGTATAAGAAGGGGGCTTGGGGTTCATTTGAAAACACATAGAGGGTTGATCAGTCAGTTCGATATTCCTAGGGTAGGGTTGGCTAAGGAATTCGAACAAGTGATCAAGAAGTGAGGATCAAAGGCAGTACTGGAAGGAAGTGATTTCCAGTTCTAGTGAATATACTTTAGAGAAGACAGTGAAGGATCAGAGAGGCAACACAGTGCTAAGGAGGGACAACGTAACAACTGGAGGAGGTTGACGCAGAACTGTTGGGGGATAGCAGAGATTAGTGTCAGGAATCACTGTGGGTGATTGACAGTGGAAATCTCGATTTCTCAGCAACAGACGTAGCAATAGCAAGGGTGACGCAGTTAGAGGGAGTCTCCATGCAGAAGCCACGCAGTGACTACGTAGGCTCACACAGGGATTGTGCAGTGGGTCATACAGGAGTTGGGGCTAGTGCAAAATCTGCAGATTCAGTGTGAGAAAATTCTCACTATTTTTCGATCAGTTATCTTCTCTGAGTGGATTGCCATTTCTCTGTGGCATCCATATTGTATTAAGAAATTTACTACCAATAATAGAAACCCTCAGATCTATTGCACCAGTTTTCCCGCATTGGGTTTTTTCGGGGACTATTGTCCAAAAACAAGTGTGTCAATGTGATTGTTCATGTGCTGGTGTTTCTCTTGCTTTTCTCAGTTCATAATGTGTGAAGTCTGTAGTTGAATTTATTTTGATATTTACTGAAGCATTGGTAAATAACTTATTATTGTAAATAAGTAGGAGAAATAAATCAATCACTGCAACATAATTTTTTCACATGGTATCGGAGCGAAGATTAGGCAAGATAGCAGTAATTTCTGCAGTATACGATGGTGGTGCCACATTGGAAGCAAATCGATCCCGAATTATCTTACAGGTTGGAAGAGGAATTTGCTTGCTTATCGAGTTCTGCATCAACCGAGGATTGGTACATTGATAGCGGGGCTTCAGCTCATATGACTGTAGAACGAGAATATTTCTCGAGCTAATAGGAGGAACAAATGAACTTCCAAATCACAATGGGTAACAGGATGAAATGCACCCTAGTCGGAAAGGGAAGCATTACATTCCAGACAGTAGCAGGGGATAGTCTTCGGGTCACTAACGTACTGCATGTGCCAAGTATGGGAATAAATTTGATTTCAATATCTCAATTACAAGATAAAGGATATGATGTATACATCATCGGTAACAGAGTATATATCAAGCATCCTAAGTGGAAAAAGAGGGCCTAGATTGGAAGTCGAAGCAACAGGTTATATAAGTTGCAGCTCGAGTCTCCTATGGCACTGATAAGCAATAATGTCAGTGGGGAGAAAGACTTGAATGAACTGTGGCATAGAAGGATGGGACACTTACATCATGGGGCGTTAAGGATTCTTAAGGAAATTGTTAACGGGGTTCCAGTGCTTACTACCAAGCATGATGATACATGCAAAGGCTGCGTACTAGGCAAGTATGCCAAAGTAGCTTTTTCTAGAAGTAACAATAGGGCTCAGAGTGTTTTGGGTTTAATACACTCAGACATCTACAGAGCTTAGAGTGTATTGGGTTTAATACACTTAGACATCTGCAGTCCAATGTCTACAAGAGCTAGCAGTGGTGTTGAGTATTTTGTCACCTTCATAGATGACCATTCTAGGAAAACTTGGATTTATTTCTTAAAAACCAAGGATGAGGTCTTTGATTGGTTTAAGGAATTTAAGGCTCTAGTGGAAAACCTGACAGGAAGGAAGATCGAAATATTGTGCTTAGATAATGGTGGAGAATACTCGGATAAAAAGTTAAAAACTTCACAGATTTCTGCGCAATAGAAGTGATCAAAAGAGAATGGACAACACCTTATAATCTAGAACAACATGGAGTTGCAGAAAGGAAGAACAAAACTATTGTTGGAGCGGCAAAGGCGATGTTATATGATCAGAATCTACCCAAGTATTTATGGGCAGAAGCGCGTTGCACGACTGTATACATTCAGAACAGGACCCCTCACAGGGCTTTAGGAAAGAAGACGTCGGAGGCTGTTTTCACGGAAAAGAAGCCAGAAGTGTGTCACCTCAGGATATTTGGAAATGTGCCTTTTTGTCATATTCCAGATGAGAAGCAGAGCAAGTTAGAGCAGACTGCCGAAGTTGGATATCTTGTGGGTTACAGCGAGACTTCAAAGGCATATCGAATCTACATTTCGAGCAGTAGGAAGATTGTAGTAAGGCAGGATGTAAAGTTTGTGAAAATTCTATCACTACAACAACTGATTTATTTTACCTACTTATTTCCCAATAAGTTATTTATGAAAATCCTTCAGTAAACATTAAAATAAATTCTGCTGCAGATATCACATCATAATACAGAAACAAACACATGCACAACAATTAACACATTGACACAAATATTTTGGACAATCAATCCTCGGAAAAACCCAATGTGTGAAAAGTGGTGCAGCAAGGGAGGATTTTATTATTCAGCAATTCTTAAGTACAACTGGGTGCCAAACTGGCTTACCCCATAGAGAGAAAAATTCTTCAGCACTTCTCCCAGTGTCAGCGTCAGCCCGACTGACCTTTGCGTCAGCCCCTGCCTCTCTGCGTCAGCACTAGGCCTCTCTGCATCACCCACGCAGTCCCTCCAGTGACTGTGTAGTCTGTTGCCTTTACGTCTGCCTCTCTAACCTCTGCTCTGTTCTCGACTCTCTGTTCCGCACTTGCTGCCTCGTGTTGCTCTCCAGACCACTAGTTCGAATTTCTTAGCTAACCCCGCTCCAGAAATCGAACTGATTGGTCTCCCTTTGTGTGTCCTCCAACTGACCCTCAAGCCTCCTCTTATACTTTTCACGTTGGTCCATCAACGACCGAGATCAAATCTCTAATCAACGGTTAATTAGATTTGGCTTGATCCATGAATTTTGGAACCTTCTAACCCAATTTTAGATTAATACCCATTAATATTTTATTTTTCTGAAGTTTAGATTTAGGAACTCCATTCAAAATTTTAATTATTTTAATATCTCCCAAACTGGTTAGAATCTGCCCAAACCATTTTTGGGACTTGGAGATCTCATGTGCTTTAGCTTTTGACCAATTTTCATGGCTATAGCACATCTGATGCTACCCCAAATCAACACTCCCTCTTAGCGAGGACTGTGCTCTAGTAATACTCCACACTGAGCATCACCCTAATTATTCGGCATCGGTCCCTGTGTTGATGCTAGGCCTCCCCACCCAACATCCTTTGCACTATTGCATCCTGTACTGCTGCCCATGGCCCTGCCACTGCCACTGCTGCATTCATACGACAGTTCCCTCTGCATTTGTGTTGTTGTTGGTCCTTTCTCCCAGTACTGCATCTGCACTATCCCCTCTCATCATGCTGCATCGTGCTACTGCATTGCAACATCATACCCATTTCTTCTACTGAAACAGAGTCTTTATCATCCCCATCTTTTCTCCCTGAAATAATCAAACTTGGTTCTTCCAAGGGCCTTGGTAAGGATGTCTGCCACATGTTCTCTTGTAGGAATGTAGCTCAACTGTACAACTCCTCGTTGGACACAGTCTTTGACAAAGTGACACCGGATATCAATATGCTTTGACCGATCGTGAAACACTGGATTCTCAGAGAGCTTGATGCAACTCTGATTATCACACATGATCCTGGTCACCTCCATCTTTCTTCTGAATAGGTTCACAAGTAGTTTTCTAAGCCATATGGCCTCGCACGAAGCTGTGCTTGTAGCCATATATTTTGCCTCAGCTGAGCTCAGAGCCACGAATTTCTGTTTCTTACTACACCAGGAGGTCATTCCTGATCCAATGTTGAAATAGTACCGAGAGGTACTTTTCCGATCCACTAAACTTCCTGCCCAATCTGCATCAGTAAACCCACTCAATCTGATATCCTTACCCCTAGTGTACAAGAGTCCATAATCGACTGTTCCCTGTAAATACCCGAGAACTTGTTTGGCTGCTGCCTAGTGCACCCTCTTCGGTTCCACCATGAACTAACTGAGGGTGTTGACAGCGTAGCAAATGTCTGGCCTAGTATTAATGAAATACATCAGAGACCCTATGAGTTGCCTGTATAAGGTGGGATCAACATCTTTGTCTTCTGATGCATCAATCTTCTTCTAGTTTGTTATCATTGGAGTAGCCATGGGTCTACAGTTCTCCATCCTGAATCTCTTCAGGATTTTTGTAGCATATCTGCCTTGCCCAAGGAAGATCTCCCCCTTTTGTTGCCAAACTTCCAACCCGAGGAAATAATGCGTTCGTCCCAAATCCTTCATGTCGAATTCCGTGGCTAGATTCTTCTTGCAGTCCCCTATGAGCCTGGATGATCCTATCAGGAAGAGATCATCCATACATAATAGTAAGATTAGAGGCCCATTCTCTACAACCAGATAGTAGAGATTTGGATCTGCGTCTCTCTTGACAAATCCCATTTTCTGCAAGTAGCCATCGATTCGCCCATACCATGCTCTAGGTCCCTGTTTCAGCCCAACAAGGTTTTCTTCAATCTACATACATGAGACTTCTTCTCATGTGTCTTAAAGCCCTCTAATTGTTCAATGTACATCTCTTCTTCTATCACACGGTTCATAAATGCTGTTTTGACATCCATCTGATGAATCTCCGACCCCATCTATGTTGCAAGAGATATTGTTGATTTGGGGTAGCATCGGATATGCTCTAGCCACGAACTTTGGTGGAGAGGTTGGGGCACATGAGATCTCCAATACCCAGAAAGGGTTTGGGCAGATTCTAAACAGTTCAGGAGATATTAAAATAGTTAATAGTTTTAATGGAGTCCCTAAGTCTAAACTTAGGGAAAATAAAATATTAATGTGTATTAATATGAAACTGTGTTAGAATGGTTCAAATGACATGGATCAAGCCAAATCTAATCTTAGCTGTTGATTAGGGATTTAATCTCGGTCATTTATTTGTCAACGAGAAAATTATAAGAGGAGGCTTGAGGGTCATTTGGAGAACACACTGAGGGAGACTAGTTAGTTCAATTTCTAGAGCGGGGTTAGCTGAGAAATTGAACCAGTGGTCTGGAGAGCAGTCAGGAAGCAGCAAGTATGGAATAGAGAGATGGGAGATCAACGTAGAGGCAGATGCAGGGCCAGAGGAAGCCACGTAGAGGCAATAGAGACTGCGCAGAGCTAGCAAGGCCTGTGTCATCCACGCAGAGGCTACAGGAGTGATGCAGAAGGCCAGAGATACTGCGCAGAGCCTCAGTAGGCTGATGCAGAGGGTTTCAGGCTGATGCAGAGGTCAGTAGGGCCTACACTGGGTTTAGAAGAAGTGTTGGAAAATTTGTCTATCTGTGGGTAAGCCAGTTTGGCACCCTGTTGTACTAGAAAATTGCTGAATAATAAAATCCTCCCTTGTTGCACTGGTTTTCCCACATTGGGTTTTTCTGGGGACGTTAGTCCAAAATAACTGTGTCAATGTGTTGATTCTTGTGCATATGTTTGTTTCTGTATTACGGTGTGATATCTGCAACAATATTTATTTTAATGTTTGTTGAAGTAATTTCATGAATAACTTATGGTGAAATAAGTAGGAAAAGTAAATCAGTTGTTGCAGTGATAGAATTTTCACATGGTACCAGAGGAAGTAATTAGAGATAGAAAGGGAAAATCAGTTATGGGTCGAGACCACGATGCAGAGGCATCCACCTCAGGGGACTCACACAGATTTTCAGAAGACTGCAGAAGAGAAAGAGATTTCGATTTCCCTATGTTGGCTTCCTGGTTGGAAGAAGAAGTGGCATGCATGACTAGTGTTGCATCATCAAAAGTATGGTATATAGATAGTGGAGCCTCGTGGCATATGATGGGAATCAAGGAGTGTTTCTTAGAATATTGAGAAGAGAAGATGAACTTTCATATCACCATGGGGAACAAGGCAAAGTGTTCTCCAGTAGAAAAGGGTACCATAGTTTTTCCAGACAGAATCGGGAGAGCGGTTCTATGCCACAAATGTGCTGCATGTACCAGGATTGGGGATGAACTTGCTTTTGCGTGTCACAACTAGAAGGCAAGGGTTATGATGTCTACTTCATCAAGGAAAAGGTATACGTCAAACACCCAAGCTGGAAAAAGAAAGTGTAGATCAGGATCAAAAGTAATCGGTTGTATAGAATACAACTAGAATCTCCAATGGCACTAATAGGCAGTCATGGGGACAAGGACTTGAATGAACTATGGCACAGAAGGATGGGTCACTTGCACCATGGAGCTCTGAGAATTCCTAGGAGCACTGTAACAGGAGTTTCGGATCTGAGTACGGAACGAGATGATGTATGCAAGGGATGCGCTCTAGGAAAGTATGCTAAGGCAACATTTCCTAGGAGCAAACACAGAGCCAAGAGTGTACTAGGATTGAGACACTCAGATATCTGCGAACCTATGTCCGTCAAAGCTCTCAGCAGTGCCGAGTATTTCCTTACCTTCATTGATGACCGCTTGAGGAAAACTTGGATTTATTTTCTGAAAACCAAGGATGAAGTTTTCTGTCGATTCAAGGAGTTCAAGGCTCTAGTGGAGAATCTGATTGGTAAGAAAATAAAAGTCTTGCACTTAGATAATGGTGGAGAGTATGTCGATAAGGACTTCATTGATTATTGCGCTAAGGAGGGCATCAGAAGAGAGTGGACAGCTCCCTACAATCCGGAGCAGGATGGGGTGGCAGAAAGGAAAAACAGGACAATTGTAGAAGCAGCTAGGGCCATGCTGTATGATCAGGTAATGCCAAAATTCTTGTGGGCGGAAACATGCAACACAACTGTCTACGTTCAGAACAGGTCTCCTCATCGGGCATTGGGCAAGATTACTCTAGAGAAAGTCTTCACTGGGAAGATGCCTGAAGTCAGTCATTTCAGGGTATTTGGGAGTTTAGCATATTGCTGCATACTCGAAGAAAAGAGGAAGAAGCTGGATCAGACTGCAGAAAAGGGGTATCTGGTGGGATATAGCGAGAACACTAAGGCATACAGAATCTATCTTCTAGGGAGCAGGAAGGTAGTAGTACGATGAGATGTAAAATTCATGGAGGACAAATCTTTCAGAAGATCTTTCGAAATGCTCTTCGAGGAGCAGTCGAAAGAGGATCCGTTGGTCATGTCTCTTCAACCAACGGAAGTGAAGAATTATTCCTCAGGTAAGGAAGATTCTCAAGATGAAGAGGAGGAGCAAACAAAAGCACCTGCTGGTAGAGGAAGAACTAGCAGAGAACTTCGTCAGATTCTGTGTGATGCAGAGATCTTCATCAGTGAGCCAAGGAACAATAAGAGGGAACGAAAACAACCAGATAGGTATCATGCATTAGTAGCTTAGGATGGGGAGCCTGCCAGTTTCAAGGAGGCAGCTTAGCGTCAGGTCTGGCTAGATGCGATGGTGGAGGAGTATAACTCCTTAATGGTGAACGATGTCTGGGAGGTGGTATCAAGGCCTCAAGACAGGTCTGTGGTAGGTTCAAGATGGATCTACAAGATCAAATATGCTGCTGACGACAATGTTGAGAAATACAAGTCCAAGTTTGTGGCTAAGGGGGTATGCTCAAAAGGAAGGGATTGACTATGAGGAAATCTTCGCCCCAGTAGCCACGTATACATCTATTAGGACCGTGATATCTCTTGCAGCCCAGATGGGATGGGAGATCCATTAGATGGATGTCAAGACGACATTTCTGAACGGGGTAATAGAAGAAGAGGTATACATTGAACAACCAGAGGGCTTTGGAACTCATGAGAAGAAGTCTCCTGTATGTAGACTGAAGAAAGCCTTATATGGGCTGAAGCAAGTACCGAGAGCGTGGGATGGTCGAATAGATGGATACTTGCAGAAGATGGGGTTTGTTAAGATTGAAGTAGATCCAAATCTCTACTATCTGGTCATAGAAAACGAGCCACTTATCTTAGTATTATATGTGGATGATCTCTTTCTGGCAGGATCATCGAAACTCATTGAGGACTGCAAGAAGAATCTAGCCACATATTTCGATATGAAGAATCTGGGACGAATGCACTACTTACTAGGGTTGGAAGTTTGGCAGCAGAAAGGAGAAATCTTCCTTGGGCAAGGGAGGTATGCTACAAAGATCCTGAAAAGGTTCGGGATGGGAGACTGTAGACCTATGGCTACGCCAATGATCACCAACTCGAAGAAGATTGATGCATTAGAAGACAAGGATGTCGATCCCACCCTATACCGATGGCTCATAGGGTCCTTGATGTATCTAGTCAATACTAGGCCAGATATTTGCTATGTTGTCAACACCCTCAGTCAGTTCATGGTGGAACCAAAGAGGGCACATTGGGCAGCAGCCAAACACGTTCTTAGGTATTTACAGGGAACAATTGATTATGGGCTCTTATACACCAAGGGGAAGGATAGCAGGTTGAGTGGATTTACTAATGCAGATTGGGTAGGAAGTTCAGTGGATCGGAAAAGTACCTTTGGATACTGTTTCGACATTGGATCAGGAATGACCTCTTGGTGTAGTAGGAAACAAAAGTTTGTGGCTATGAGCTCATCTAAGGCATAATATATGGCAGCAAGCACAACATCATGTGAGGCCATATGGCTTAGAAAACTGCTAGTGAACCTATTCATGAGAAATATGGAGGCTATTAGGAGCATGTGTGATAATCAGAGTTGCATCAAACCCTCTGAGGATCCAGTATTCCATGATAGGTCGAAGCATATTGATATCCGGTGTCACTTTGTCAGAGATTGTGTCCAACGAGGAGATGTACAATTGAGCTACACTCCTACAGGAGAACAAGTGGCAAATATCCTCACCAAGGCCCTTGGAAAGTCAAAATTTGACTACTTTAGGGAAAAGATGGGGATGGTAAAGAACCCTTTTCAGAAGTAGTGTGTTAGCAGCAAGAATGAAGAGGGAGTTGTAGTGCAGATGCAATGTTGGGAGAAAGGACCAGCAACATGTGAAAATTCTAGCACTGCAGCAACTGATTTACTTTCCTACTTATTTCATCATAAGTTATTCATGAAATTACTTCAACAAACATTAGAATACAATCTGCTGCAGATATCACACCGTAATACTGAAACAAACATATGCACACATTGACACAGTTATTTTGGACTAATGTCCCCTGGAAAACCCAATGTGGGAAAACCGGTGCAACAAGGGAGGATTTTATTATTCAATAATTTTCTTGTACAACAGGGTGCCAAACTGGCTTACCCACAGATAGACAAACTTTGAGCACTTTTCTAAACCCAGCGTAGGCCCCACTGACCTCTGTTACAACCTGAAACCTTCTGCGTCAGCCTAAAACCCTCTGCGTTAGCCTACTGAGGCTTTGCGCAGCCTCTCTGGGCTTCTGCGTCACTCCTGCAGCCTCTGCATGGATGACGTAGGCCCTTCTGGCCCTGCACAGTCTCTACTGCCTCTGCCAGGCTTCCTCTGGCTCTGCGTCTGCCTCTTTTGTGCTGATCTCCCGTCTCTTCGTCCCATACTTCCTGCCTCCTGACTGCTCTCCAGACCACTGGTTCAATTTCTCAGTGAACCCTGCTCCAGAAATTGAACTGACTGGTCTCCCTCAGTGTGTTCTCCAAGTGCCCCTCAAGCCTCCTCTTATATTTTTTCTGTTGACATCTCAACAACCGAGATTAAGTCCCTAATCAACGGCTAAGATTAGATCTGGCTTGATCCATGTCTTTTGGACCAATCTAACACAGATTCATATTAATACACATTAATATTTTTTTCCCTAAGTTTAGACTTAGGGACTCCATTAGAAAATATTAATTATTTTACTATCTCCTGATCTGTTTAGAATCTGCCCAAACCCTTTCTAGGTATTGGAGATCTCATGTGCCCCAACCTCTCCACCAAATTTCGTGGTTAGAGCACATCCGATGCTACCCCAAATCAAGACTCCCTCTTAGCGAGGACTGTGCTCTAGCAATACTCCTCACTGAGTATTACTCTGATCATCTGACATCGGTACTTGTGCTAATGCTAGGCCTTCCTGCCCAACATCCTCCGCACTGTTGCCTCCTTTACTGCTACCCATGACTATGCTACTGCCACTACTGCATCTGTACGTGAGCTCCCTCTGCATCTGTGCTCCTGCTGGTCCTTTCTCCCAACACTGCATCCGTACTGTAACTTCCTCTGCATCTGTGCTGCTGTTGGTCCTTTCTCCCAACATTGCATCTGCATTGCAACTCCCTCTGCATCTGTGTTGATGTTGGTCCTTTCTCCCAACGCTGCATCTACACTGCAACTCCCTCTTCATTCGTGCTGCTAACACACTACTTCTGAAAGGGGTTCTTTACCATCCCCATCTTTTCCCTGAAGTAGTCAAACTATGACTTTCCAAGGGCCTTGGTGAGGATATCTGCCACTTGTTCCCCTATAGGAGTGTAGCTCAACTGTACAGCTCCTCGTTGGACACAATCTCTGACAAAGTGACACCGGATATCAATATGCTTTGACCTATCATGAAATATTGGATTCTCAGAGAGTTTGATGCAACTCTGATTATCACATGATCCTGGTCGCCTCCATATTTCTTCTGAATAGGTTTACCAACAGTTTTCTAAGCCATATGGCCTCACACGAAGCTATGCTTGCTGCCATATATTCTGCTCAGACGAGCTCAAAGCCACGGACTTCTGTTTCCTACTGCACCAGGAGGTTATTCCTGATCCAATGTTGAAACAGTACCTAGAGGTACTTTTCCGATCCACTGAACTTCCTGCCTAATCTGCATAAGTAAATCCACTCAACCTGATACTTGTTGTACAAGAGCCCATAATCAACTGTTTCCTGTAAATACTTGAGAACGTGCTTGGCAGCTGCCTAGTGTGCCCTCTTTGGTTCCACCATGAACTGACTGAGGGTGTTGACAGCGTAGCAAATATCTGGCCTGGTATTGACTAGATACATCAGGGAGCCTATGAGCTGTCGGTATAGGGTGGGATCGACATCCTTGTCTTTTGATGCATCAATCTTCTTCCAGTTGGTGATCATTGGCATAGCGATAGGTCTACAGTCTCCCATCCTGAACCTTTTCAGGATTTCTGTAGCATACCTTCCTTGCCCAAGGAAGATTTCTCCTTTCTGCTACCAAAATTCCAACCCTAGGAAATAATGCATTCGTCCTAGATCCTTCATATCTAACTTTGTGGCTAGATTCTTCTTGCAGTCTTCAGCTAGTCTGGATGATCCTATCAGGAAGAGATCATCCACATATAATACTAAGATAAGTGGCTCGCTCTCTACGACCAGATAGTAGAGATTCGGATTTGTATCACTCTTGACAAACCCCATCTTCTGCAAGTAGCCATCTATTCAACCATACAACGCTCTTAGTGCCTGCTTCAGCCCATACAAGGCTTTCTTCAGTCTGCATACATGAGACTTCTTCTCATGAGTTTCAAAGCCCTCCGGTTGTTCAATGTATACTTCTTCTTTAATTACCCCATTTAGAAACGTCGTCTTGACATCCATCTGATGGATGAGGATCTCCCATCCCATATGGGTTGCAAGAGATATCACGGTCCTAATAGATGTATACCTGGCTACTGGGGCGAAGGTTTCGTCATAGTCAATCCCTTCCTTTTGAGCATACCCCTTAGCCACAAACCTGGCCTTGTATTTTTCAATACTGCCATTTGCAACATATTTGATCTTGTAGATCCATCTTGAACCTACCACAAATCTGTGTTGAGGCCTCGACACCACTTCCCAAACATCGTTTACCATTATGGAGTTATACTCCTCCACCATTGCATCTAGCCAGACCTGATGTTGAGCTGCCTCCGTGAAGCTGGCAGGCTCTCCATCCTTAGCTACTAACGCCTGATACCTGTCTCGATGTTTTCGCTCCCTTCTACTATTCCTTGGCTCTCCGATGAAGTTCTCTGCATCATGCGGAATCTGACAAAGTTCCCTGCTGGTTCTTCCTCTGCCAACAGGTGCTTCTGTTCGCTCCTCTTCCTCATTCTGATAATCTTCTTGATCTGAGGAAGGATTCTTCACTTCCGTTAGTTGAAGAGGCATGACCAACAGATCCTCTTTCGACTGCTCCTTGGAAGGCATTTCGTGAGATCTTCTGAAAGCTATGTCCTCCATGAACTTTACATCTTGTCGTACTACTACCTTCTTACTCCCTGGAAGATAGATCCTGTGTGCCTTTGCATTCTCGCTATATCCTGCCAGATACCCCTTTTTGGCAGTTTGATCCAGCTTCTTCCTCTTTTCTTCTGGTATGCGACAATATGACAAACTCCCAAATATCTTAAAATGGCTGACTTCAGGTGTCTTCCTAGTGAAGACTTTTTCTGGAGTAATCTTGCCCAATGCTTGATGAGGAGTCTTGTTTTGAACGTAGACAACTGTGTTGCATGATTTTGCCTACAGGAATTTTGGCATATCCTGATCATACAACATGGCCCTAACTACTTCTACAATAGTCCCGTTTTTCCTTTTTGCCACCCCATTCTACTCCGGATTGTAGGGAGTTGTCCACTCCCTTCTGATGCCCTCCTTAGCGCAATAATCAATGAAGTCCTTATCGACATATTCTCCACCATTATCTGAGCGCAAGACTTTTATTTTCTTCCCTGTCAAATTCTCCACTAGAGCCTTGAACTCCTTGAATTGACAAAAAACCTCATCCTTGGTTTTTAGAAAATAGATCCAAGTTTTCCTCGAGTGGTCATCAATGAAGGTAAGGAAATACTCGGCACCGCTAAGAGCTTTGACAGACATAGGTCCATAGATATCTGAGTGTATCAATCCTAGTACACTCTTGGCCCTGTGGTTGCTCTTAGGAAATGCCGCATTAGCATACTTTCCTAGAGTGCATCCCCTACATACATCATCTCGTTTCATACTTAGATCCAGAACTCCTGTTACAGTGCTCCTAGGAATTCTCAGAGCTCCATGGTGCAAGTGACCCATCCTTTTGTGCCATAGTTCGTTCAAGTCTTTGTCCCCATGACTGCCTATTAGTGCCATTGGAGATTCTAGTTGTAATATGTACAACTGATTACTTTTGATCCCGATCTGCACTTTCTTTTTCCAACTCGGGTGTTTTACGTATACCTTTTCCTTGATGAAGTAGACGTCATAGCCCTTGCCTTGTAGTTGTGACACGGAAAGTAAGTTCATCCCCAATCCTGGCACATGCAACACATTTGTGGCATGGAACCGCTCTCCCGATTCTGTCTGAAAAACTATGGTACCCTTTCCTACTCGAGTACACTTTGCCTTGTTCCCCATGATGATCTGAAAGTTCATCTTCTCTTCTCGATATTTTTAGAACCACTCCCTGATTCCTGTCATATGCCACGAGGCTCCACTGTCTATATACCATACTTCTGATGATGTAGCACTAGTCATGCACACCACTTCTTCTTCCAACTTGGAAGCCAACATAGGGAAATCAAAATCTCTTTCTCTTGTGCATTCTTCTGAAAATCTGCGTGAGTCTCCTGAGGTGGATGCCTTTGCATTATGGTCTCAACCCATAACTAATTTTCCCTAACTATCTCTGAATACTTGCTCTAATTTTCCCTTACGGTCGA
>APFE030126647.1:44301-65656 GCA_000404065.3 Pinus taeda
TGCTTGACGTTAGGAAAGCAAGGGGTTCCCCCGTAGGGACAAAGGCTTCCCTTCGCTTGATTCCAAGACCATAGCCCGTTTCATAACCCGTTGAAGCATCCTTAGAACAATCCGTTCCAGGTTCCGTTAATGGTCGAGTGAAAGCATTTGACCATTACATATTTTTACCACCATATATACTCTACTTATTAGGGGTTATGCCTTTACTTTGACCTCTGTCGATGGTAGCTTTGCCTCTTAAACGAGAGGATCTCAAACTGGCAATCGAACTTCAACCACACCTGGAACCAGGACAGGATATGTCCTTGTAGGATATGCATATGGATCTTTATTTGCGCCTGGATATGCTGTAAGTGATGGTGGTGAATCTGGAGCCGTACAAAGGGAAGTAGCGGGCTATGGGACCAGGGAAACCAGATATGTTACTTGAACTTATAGGTACAGGGCAAGGGCCTTTACTTCTTAGGGGTCACTCACTATTCATATGGTGAGGGTGCGTAAGCACGCTCGACTGCCCTTTGGTTACTTATTTGAGAGGAGGGGAGAGGGTTCTTTTCTTTCTTCGTCAAGCCAAACGTCTAGCCACTACACATTCTCGGATCATGTTTCTCGCCTAACGGGTGGTCTAGTCAAGCCAGCCAGCCAAAGCTCCTTCTGTTGTCGCACCTCCTTCATCCGTAAAACAAACATATGCACACATTAACACAGTTATTTTGGACTAATGTTCCCGGAAAAACCCAATGTGGGAAAACCAGTGCAGCAAGGGAGGATTTTATTATTCAACAATTTTCTTGTACAACAGGGTGCCAAACTGGCTTACCCATAGATAGACAAACTTCCAACACTTTTCTAAACCCATCGTAGGCCCTACTGACCTCTGCTACAGCCTGAAACCCTCTACGTCAGCCTACTGAGGCTCTGCGCAGCCTCTCTGGGTTTCTACGTCACTCCTGCAGCCTCTGCGTGGATTACGCAGGCCCTTCTAGCTCTGCGCAGTCTCTGCTGCCTTTGCCTGGGTTCCTCTGGCTCTGCGTCTGCCTCTTCTGAGCTGATCTCCCGTCTCTCTGTCCTGTACTTACTGCGTTCTGACTATTTTCCAAACCATTGGTTCAATTTCTCAGCAAGCCTCGCTCCAGAAATTGAACTTTCTGGTCTCCCTCAGTGTGTTCTCCAAGTGCCCCTCAAGCCTCCTCTTATACTTTTTTTGTTGACATCTGAACGGCCAAGATTAAGTCCCTAATCAACGACTAAGATTAGATCTGGCTTGATCCATGTCTTTTGACCATTCTAACACAGATTCATATATATACACATTAATATTTTATTTTCCGTAAGTTTGGACTTAGGGACTCCATTAAAAAATATTAATTATTTTAATATTTCTTGATCTGTTTGGAATTTGCCCAAATTCTTTTTGGGTATTGGAGATCTCATGTGCCCCAACCTCTCCACCAAATTTCGTTGCTAGAGCACATCCGATGCTACCCCAAATCAACACAGTAGCACAAATGCAGAGGGAGTTGTAGTGTGGATGCAGTGTTGAGAGAAAGGACCAGCAACAACACGGATGCAGAGGGAGTTGTCGTCCAGATGCAGCAGTGGCAATAGCAAAGTTATGGGCAACAGTACAAGATGCAACTGTGCAGAGGATGTTAGGCAGGGAGGCTTAACATCAACACGGGGACCGATGTCGGATGATCAGGATGATACTCAATGAGGAGTATTACTAGAGCACAATCCTCACTAAGAGGGAGCGTTGATTTGGGGTAGCATCGGATGTGCTCTAGCCATGAACTTTGGTGGAGAGGTTGGGGCACATGATCTCGAATACCCAGAAAGGGTTTGGGCAGATTCTAAATAGTTTAGGAGATATTAAAATAATTAATATTTTTAATGGAGTCCCTAAGTCTAAACTTAAGGAAAATAAAATATTAATGTGTATTAATATGAAACTATGTTAGAATGGTTCAAAAGACATGGATAAAGCCGGATCTAATCTTAGCAGTTGATTAGGGACTTAATCTTGGCCATGATTTGTCAAAGAGAAAAATATAAGAGGAGGCTTGAGGGTCACTTGGAGAACACACTGAGGGAGACTAGTCAGTTCAATTTCTGGAGCGGGGTTAGTTGAGAAATTGAACCAGTGGTATGGAGAGCAGTCAGGAGGCAACAAGTACGGAACAGATAAACGGGAGATCAACGTAGAGGCAGAAGAGGTAGATGCAGGGCCAGAGGAAGCCATGCAAAGGCAGCAGAGACTGGGCAGAGCCAGCAAGGCCTACGTCAACCATGCAGAGGCTGCAGGAGTGATGTAGAAAGCCAGATAGGTTGCGCAGAGCCTCAGTAGGTTGATGCAGAGGGTTTCAGGCTGACGCAGAGGTCAGTAGGGCCTATGCTGGGTTCAAAAGAAGTGCTGGAAAATTTGTCTATCTGTGGGCAAGCCAGTTTGGCACCCCGTTGTACTAGAAAATTGCTAAATAATAAAATCCTCCCTTTTTTGCACTGGTTTTCCCACATTGGGTTTTTCCGGGGACATTAGTCCAAAATAACTGTGTCAATGTGTTGATTCTTGTGCATATGTTTGTTTCTGTATTACGGTGTGATATCTGTAGCAATATTTATTTTAATGTTCGTTGAAGTAATTTCATGAATAACTTATGGTGAAATAAGTAGGAAAAGTAAATCAGTTGTTATAGTGATAGAATTTTCACAGATATCACGGTTCTAATAGATGTATACCTGGCTACTGGGGCGAAGGTCTCTTTGTAGTCAATTCCTTTCTTCTGGGCATACCCCTTTGCCATAAACCTGGCTTTGTATTTCTCAACATTGTCGTCTGCAGTTTATTTGATCTTGTAGATCCATCTTGATCCTGTCATTGATCTATCTTGAGGCCTTGGCACTACCTCCCAGACATCGTTTACCATTATGGAGTTGTACTCCTCTACCATCGCATCCTGCGAAACCTGAGGTTGAGCTGCCTCCTGAAAGTTGGCATGCTCCCCATCCTGAGCTACTAATGCCTGATATCTATCTAGCTGTTTTCGCTCCCTCTTATTGTTCCTTGGCGCACCGATGAAGTCCTCTGCATCTCACAGAATCTGACGAAGTTCCCTGCTCGTTCTTCCTCCTCTGCCAGTAGGTGCTTCTGTTAGCTCTTCCTCATCCTGTGATTCTTCCTAACCCGAGCAAGAATTCTTTTCTTCTGTTGGTTGAAGAGGTTTGACCAAAGATTCCTCTTTTGACTGCTCCTCGGAAGGCATTTCTCTTGATTTTTTGAAGGCCCTGTCCTCCATGAATTTCATATCTCGTCGAACTACTACCTTCCTGCTCCCTGGAAGATAGATTCTGTATGCCTTAGCGTTCTCGCTATGTCCCACTAGATATCCTTTCTCTATAGTTTGATTCAGCTTCTTTCTCTTTTTTTCAGGTATGCGGCAATATGCTAAGCTCTCAAATATCCTGAAATGACTGACTTCAGGCGTCTTCCCTGTGAAGACTTTCTCTGGAGTAATTTTTCCCAATGCGCAATGAGGAGTTCTATTCTAAACATAGACTGTTGTGTTGCATGCTTCTGCTCACAGGAATTTTGGCATATCCTAATCATACATCATGGCCCTAGCTACTTCTATAATAGTTCGGTTCTTCTTTCTACTACTCCATTTTGCTCGGATTGTAAGGAGCTGTCCACTCTCTTCTGATGCCCTCCTTAGCGCAAAAATCAGTGAAGTTCTTATCGACATACTCTCCACCATTATCTGAGCGCAAAACTTTTATTTTTTTCCCAGTCAGATTCTCCACCAGAGCCTTGAACTCTTTGAATCGACAGAAAACCTCGTCCTTGGCTTTCAAAAAATATATCCAAGTTTTCCTTGAGTGGTCATCAACGAAGGTAAGGAAGTACTCAACACCACGAAGAGCTTTTGTGGACATGGGTCCACAGATATCTGAGTGTGTCAATCCTATTACACTCTTGGTCCTGTTTTTACTTCTAGGAAATGCTGCTTTGGCATACTTTCCTAGAGCACATCCTCTGCGTACATCATCTCGTTCCATACTAAGATCTGGAACTCTTGTTACAATGCTCCTGAGAATTCTCAGAGCCCCATGGTGCAAATGTCCCATTCTTCTGTGTCATAGTTCGGTCAAATCCTTGTCTCCATAACTGCCTTTTAGTGCCATTGATGATTCTAGTTGTAGTCTGTACAACTTGTTACTTTTGATCTCGATTTGCTCTTTCTTTTTCCAGCTCGGGTGTTTGACGTATGCTTTCTCCTTGATGAAAAAAACGTCATAGCCTTTGCTTTGAAGTTGCGACACGGAAAGTAAGTTCATCCCCAATCCTGGTAAATGAACACATTGGTAGCACGGAATTGCTCTCCTGTTTCTGTTTGAAAAACTATGTTACCCCTCCCTAATGGAGTACATTTTGCCTTGTTCCCCATGGTGATTTGGAAGTTCATCTTCTCCTCCCGATAATTTGAGAAACATTCCCAGATTCTCGTCGTATGGCAAGAGGCCCCACTGTCTATATACCATACCTCTGACGATGCAGAACTAGTCACACAAGCCACTTCTTCTTCCAACTTGGAAGCCAACATAGAGAAATCGAAATCACTCTCTTGTGCAATTTTCTGAAAATTTGTGCGAGTCTTCTGATGTAGATGCCTCTGCATCATGGTATCGACCCACAATTGGTTTTCCCTTCTTGTCTTTGATTACTTGCTCTGATACCATTTGAAAATTCTATCACTGCAACAACTAATTTATTTTACCTACTTATTTCCCAATAAGTTATTTATGAAAATCCTTCAGTGAACATTAAAATAAATTGTGCTGTAGATATCAAATCATAATACAAAAACAAACACATGCACAAGAATTAAGACATTGATGCAAATATTTTGGACAATCAGTCCCCGGAAAAATCTAATGTGGGAAAACCAGTGCAGCAAGGGATGATTTTATTATTCAACAATTCTTCAGTACAACTGGCTGCCAAACTGGCTTACCCCACAGAGAGAAATTCTTCAACAATTCTCCCAGTCTCAGCGTCAGCTTGGCTGACCTCTGCGTCAGCCCTTGCCCCTCTGCGTTAGCCTTTGCCTCTCTGCGTTAGCACTAGGCCTCTCTCTGTCACCCACGCAGGCCCTCCAGTGACTGCACAGTCTGTTGCCTCTGCGTCTGCCTCTCCAACCTCTGCATTGTTCCCCTGGTGCTGTTCCCGACTCTCTATTCTGTACTTGCTACCTCCTACTGCTCTCTGGACCACTAGTTCGAATTTCTCAGCTAACCCCGCTCCAGAAATCGAACTGACTGGTCTCCCTCAATGTGTCCTCCAACCGACCCTCAAGCCTCCTCTTATATGTTTCTCGTTCGTCCATCAACGGCTGAGATTAAATCTCTAATCAACTGCTAAGATTAGATTTGGCTTGATCCATGACTTTTGGAACCTTCTAACCCAATTTTATATTAATACCCATTAATATTTTATTTTTCCTAAGTTTAGACTTATGACCTCTATTAAAAATATTAATTATTTTAATATCTCCCAAACTAGTTAGAATCTGCCCAAACCATTTCTGGGTCTTGGAGATCTCATGTGCTTTAGCCTCTCCACCAATTTTCATGGCTATAGCACATCCGATGTTACCCCAAATCAACAAAGTTCATGGAAGATAAAGCTTTCAGGAACTCTCGAGAGATGCCTTTTGAAGAACAGGCTAAGGATGTTCCCCTGGTCCAGCAATAGGGAGTAGATCTAACAGGGAGACAAGTATCTGGTTCGAGCACTGTAACCAGTACTAGCATCTCCTCAAGAGAAGAGGAGCCAGGAGTCACAAAAGCTACAACAATAGGAAGAAGAACAGATGGAACCTCCCACCACCAGTGGAAGGACTAGTTGAGAGGTGCGACAGACTCTGAGGGATGCAGGAATTTGTTGGAGCTCTTAGAACCGAGAAAAGGCAGCCTAGACAACCTCATGGGTACCAAGCATTAGTAGATCAGGTCTAAGAACCCTCTAGTTTTCGTGAAGCTGTACAACACCGGGTGTGGGTGGATGCCATGGCAGAAGAGTATATTTCTATTATGACAAATGATGTTTGGGAAATTGTACCAAGGCCAAAGAACATATCAGTTGTGGGATTGAGATGGATCTACAAGATCAAGTATGCTGCAGATGGCAACGTAGACAAGTATAAGGCTAGGTTCATCGCAAAAAGGTATGCTAAAAAAGAAGGAATGGACTATGAAGAGACCTTTGCCCCAATAGCTCGATATACCTCTATCAGATCCATTATATGCCTTGCAGCATAGATGGGATGGGAGATTCACCAAATGGATTTCAAGACAACGTTCTTGAATGGGGTGATAGAAGAAGAGGTATATATCTAACATCTAGAAGGTTTCGAAACACATGAAAAGAGAACTCATGTGTGTAGATTAAAGAAAGCCTTGTATGGGCTGAAACAAGCACCCAGAGCTTGGTATGGTCGAATTGACAACTACTTATAGCAGTTGGGATTCATCAAGAGCGATGCCGATCCCAATCTTTATTATCGGTTAGTAGAAGATGAGTCGTTAATTCTGGTATTATATGTGGATGATCTATTTTTGACGAGATCGTCTAGACTCATAGAGGTTTGCAAGAAGAACCTGGAAACAAAATTTGACATGAAGGATTTAGGGCTAATGCACTAGTTTCTGAGATTGGAAGTTTGGCAGCAGGATGGTGAGATCTTCCTTGGCCAAGGTAGATATGCGTCATAAATTTTGAAAAGATTCAGAATGCAGGATTGTTGACCTATGGCTACACCTATGATTACCAATTGGAAGAAAATAGATGCATCCAGAGAGAAGGAAGTGGACCCCACCTTATACAGGCAACTCATTGGGTTGCTAATGTATCTGGTCAACACCAACCCAGACATATGTTATTTTGTCAACACCCTTAGTCAGTTCATGGTGGGACCAAAAATGGCACACCGGGCAACAACAAAGCACATTCTCAGGTATGTGCGAGGAACAATCAATTTTGGATTAAGATACACCAAGGGTGATGATATCGAATTGAGTGGATTCATTGATGCGAATTGGGCAGGAAGTTCAGTACACAAGAAAAGCACCACTGGGTATTGCTTCGGTATTGGATCTGGGATGACCTCCTGGTGTAGTAAGAAGCAGAAGTCTGTAGCATTGAGCTCTGATGAAGCTGAGTATACGACAGCTAGCGCAACAACATGTGAAGCTATATGGCTTAGGAAACTGCTTGTAAATCTATTCAGGAAGAGGATGGAAGCAACAAAAATCTTTTTGGATAATCAGAGTTGTATCAAGCTCTCTGAAAATCCAGTGTTTCATGATCACTCCAAACACATTGATATTCAATGTCACTTTATCAGGGATTGTGTTCAGCGTTGGGCGGTACAGTTGGAGTATACTCCCATAGGAAGTCAGAAGTAGCAGATGTACTCACCAAGGCTCTAGGAAGAACAAAGTTTGTTCAATTCCAAGAACAGATGGGTATGTTGGAAAATCCCTTTCAATAACGTGATGTAGCATTTGGGAGGGAGCTGTAGTACAGATGCAACAATGGCAGTGGCCGTGTCATGGATAGTAGTACAGTAGAAGCAACAACACAATGTTGGTAGCAGCAACAGTGCAGAAAAGAGATACTTCAGAGGCATAGCAGCATGCAGTTGGACATTGTTGCTAGAGCACATTCCTCGCTAAGAGGGAGTGTTTGTTTTTGGTAGCATCGAATGTGCTCTAGCCATGATAATTGGTGGAGAGGCTTAGGCACATGTGTTCTAAAGAACCCATAAATTGTTTGGTGAAATTGCACCCAGATTGTATTTTATTAAAATCATTAATATTTTTAATGGGGTTCTTAAGTCTAAACTTAGGAAAATTAAAATATTAATGAGTATTAATCAAAATATGGGTGAGAATGTTATAGAAGATGGATCAAATCAAGTTTTAATCTTAGCCGTTGATTAGAGACTTAAACTCGGTTGTTGAAGTCCCAACGAGAAAAGTATAAGAAGGGGGCTTGGGGTTCATTTGAAAACACACAAAGGTTTGATCAGTCAGTTCGATATTCCTAGGGCAGGGTTAGCTAAGGAATTCGAACAAGTGATCAAGAAGTGAGGATTAGAGGTAGTACTGGAAGGAAGTGATTTCTAGTTCCAGTGAATACTTTAGAGAAGACAGTGAAGGATTAGAGAGGGAGCGTAGTGCCAAGGAGGGACAATGCAACAACTGGAAGAGGTTGACGTAGAACTGTTGGGGGATAGCAAAGATCAGTGTCAGGAATCACTATGGGTGATTGACAGATGAAATCTCGATTTCTCAGCAACAGACGCAACGACAACAAGGGTGACACATTCAGAAGGAGTCTCCACGCAGTGACTACGTAGGCTCATGCAAAGATGGTGCAGTGGGTCATATAGGAGCTGGGGCCAGTGCAAAATCTCCAGATTCAGTGTGAGAAAATTCTCACTATTTTTCTATCAGTTATCTTCTCTGAGTGGAATGCCATTTCTCTGGGGCATCTAGAATGTATTCAGAAATTTACTACCAATAATAGAAACCCTTAGATTTGCTGCACCAGTTTCCCCGCATTGGGTTTTTCTAGGGACTATTGTCCAAAAACAAGTGTGTCAATGTGAGTTTTCATGTGCTGGTGTTTCTCTTGCTTTTCTCAGTTCATAATTTGTAAATAAATTATTATTGTAAATAAGTAGGAGAAATAAATCAATCACTGCAGCATAATTTTTCTCACATTATCAAAATGGTGCCAACTCTTAGAGTAGAACACAGGTTGGATGGTGCTACAAATTTCAGATCTTGGAAGATTGGGATATTCTTTGTCTTAGAAGAAAATGAGCTTTAGGATCATGTGAAGGAAGTCATTCCAAAGCCAGAGGGAGCTGAGGAGAAAGCCAAGTATAAGAAGAATGAAGCCAAGGCTAAGAGAATCTTGATAGATTCCATAAAGGACCACTTGATTCCACATGCTGCTGAGTTGAAGACTGCTAAAGAAGTATATGATACTTTGGTGGGATTGTATGAGATTAGAAACAGTAGCAGGAAACTAACATTGAGGCATCAACTCCGTAGTGTCATGATGTCTAGATCGTATTCTATTTGTTGATTTGTGGTAGCATCGGATGTGCTCTAGCCATGAAAATTGGTGGAGAGGCTAAAGCACATGAGATCTCCATAACCCAGAAATTGTTTGGAGAAATTTTACCTGAATGAGGAGATATTAAAATAATTAATATTTTTAATGGGGTCCTAAGTATAAACTTAGGAAAATTAAAATATTAATGTGTATTAATATAATTCTGGGTTAGAAAGTTCCAAAAGACGAGGATCAAGCCAAATCTAATCTTAGCCATTGATTAGGGACTTAATCTCGACTGTTGAAGACTCAACTGGAAAAGTATAAGAGGAGGCTTGAGGGTTAGTTGGAGATACACCATATTGATTAGTCAGTTCGATTTTCTGGAGTGGGATTTGCTGAGAGAATTGAACCAGTGATTTGTTGCAACGAGGGGCAGTTCGGCACGAGGCCGAGAATACATAGTAGAGAGGCAGAGATAGTGCTAGAGACACAGTGCAGAGCCTGGAAAGGTTGATGCAGAGGCAGCCGGGAGCTACGCAGAGGCTGAAGAGGCTAGCGTGGGTGACGCAAAGGGTCTGAGGGCTGATGTAGAGAGCCAAGGGGCTGTTGCAGAGGCTTCAATAGCTGCACAAAGGCTAGCAGAGCTGACGCAGGGCCAAGAGGCAGCGCCTAGAGATTTTCGTGGGGCACACTGAGTGCTGTTGAGCCAGGAAGGGTGAAGCTCCATTATTAATGTACCATATACCAGATGATGTTGAATTCAACAAGCACACAAATTCATTTTCCAATCTGGAAGACAATTTTGAGTCTTCCTGACTGCTGATTCTATCCATGACTTTTCTATGCTATTTTTCCTTCCCTTCTCAAAGCTGATTTTGCTGCTGCAAAATGTTGCGTCCTAGTTGGAAATCTGCTTTGCAAGGAAACTACTTTTACTCCCTCTGCCTCTGGTAATCTTCGATCTGGAAAATTTTATTTTTTGTCAACTCTCGCAGAGAAGTAAAATATCCTCAAAAACTGACCCTCCTGGCCAAGGATATGCGTTGCCCCTAAGGGTTTTGAACTGCTGCCTTTGCAGAGATTCAAATTACCTCCTTCCTTCTTCACTGAGCTCTCCGGCTTACGATCTGAGCTCCAGTACCATGTGAAAATTCCAAAGTCTAGAATACTACTACAACAACTGATATTATCTCTTCTATTTGTTAAATAAATTAAACAAATTATTTGCAGTTTCTTACAACAAATATTGAAATAAATACATTGTAGCCTTCACAAATTAAATACTGTGAAAAAAATAAATGTAAGGAAAATTAGAGAAATGTTAGCACACATATAAGCACATTAACACAGTTATTTTTGGACAATTGTCCCCAGAAAAACCCAATGCGGGAAAACCGGTGCAACAAATGAGGGTTTCGTTATTATTCTTCAGTAGTAATTCTTGTTCAAGATATCGGACAACAAAAATCGAGAGAACGTTGAGAGAAATTTAGCAATAAAATTTCTCACTCTCCACGACGATTTTTTGACCCTGAATGGAACCCTCTGCCTTTTGTTGGTCTGACTGCGTCATCCTCTGCGTAGTGGCTGCGCAGTGCCCTGATGGACTATGTCCTCTCTCATGTTGGCCCTTCCAGAATTTACCCTGCACGACTATTGCTGATGCCCTCTCTCTCTCTCTCTCTCTCTTGCAACTCACCCTCTGGCTCTATCTTCTCTTGCTGAACTTTAGCCACTAAGAAAAATCGATCTGCCTGGACAACTGAGTATCTGCGTTGGTGCATTTTCCATCTACCCATTGACTTCTTCTTATAATCTTTTGTTGGAGCACCAACGACCAAGATTAAATCATAATCGATGGCCCAGATTAATTCCTTGTCGATCTGCGTGAGTTTCTAGATGACTCTCACCACATCTCAATTAATAATGATTAATTAACCATATTCCTTAAGTTTAGACTGAAGAAATAATTAAAAAATTGGTTAATAATCTAATTAAGACACTTCTGGGTGGAATTTCCAGAAACGATTTCTGGGTTTTGGAGAATACATGTATTCTAGCCTCTCCACCAAATTTTGTGGCCAGAACACATTCAATGCTGCAAAAACTAACAGTTTCTTACAACACAGATGTCCTTTCGTGGGGTGTTTTTGGTGTTCTGAGTTCCAATTCTGGTAACAGAGAAGAAAATCATCTCAACAAAGACAAATATTTTCAATATGAATCTGGATTGCAAGATAAAAACTTATTATATCACTTATACAAGAATGTGGCTTTGAGAGCAAAGCAGACTTGCTAAAAAGGCAGCTTTGCCTATGTACATCCTCAATGAAACATCTTAGCAAAATGTTTGAATTCACTGTGACATTAAGGTGTACAAAGGGCTCCAAGATGTTTTCCTATGTTTTCTTGGTTATTATTAGCGGAGGAAGTGTAATATTCCTTTTCCGAGAAGTCTTGAAAAACCCACAAATTTTCTGAATTTATATGGTTTGGTTTACTGAGGTAATTTTAAAACAGTTTGATGATCATGTACTGTAGGTGATTCCCTAACAATTTAAAACCAAAATAACACCAGCAATGCCAAGCATACATAATAGAAATATTTAAGGACTGCTGATATCAATTTCACAATGAAACTAGAGGCTTACATACCACTGGTGTTTACATACTTTGATAATTATAAAGGAGCTGAGATAGGAAATACCAGTGAGCAGTAAAATAGGTGACAGCTGTAGATGAAACTTATATTATCAGAGTGCCTCCAAGGCTCCAATAACACAAATAACTCTCCAATGTGACAATATATATGCATATCTATTCAGTTCCAGAATGCAAAATATACAAGGAATACCACCAATAACCAGCAGTCACATGTTCAGCAATAATGAGAAATTTGTGGTCCTCCTAGCAGAGATACATTTCATTTTCAGATGTCCAAATTGTACCCAACAGAAATACACAGGTCCAGCACTTCTTTTTCCCACAATAGACAACCTGGAAATGACAAATGTGTTCCCTTTTTACCAGCAACTCGTCCTTCACCAAACTGATAAATCAGCCCCATGAAAGGTTGTATAAGGCAGTCCCTTCAACCAGGGAAGTAAGGAACTCACGGTCCCCTTCAATAGATGAAAAACGGTCTCTTATGGGTGACAAATCTGAGCCCTACACACCAGCAAAATGACCCACAAGAGATGCTCAACGTCGTCCCTCAGCAGTAGGTGAAACTCATCCCTCTATCACCAATTTAACTCAGCCTCTGATGCATAACTTAATCTTAGCCAAATGAAGATGAATGTGGCATGGAAATACTGCAGAACTCGGCTTCTTGAGGGATTAACTCGGTCCTCTTTGATAGGTTAACGTTTCGATCTTAGAGTTAGCAAGAGATTCGACCCTTTGACGTGTACACTTGTCTTCTTCAGGAATTGAACTTCTAGTCTTTAACATTCAGCTCTCAAGAAAAAAATAAAAATCTGTTCTTTGGAGGGCAATAGCTCGGTCTCTTGAAGTAAGAATGTCCCTGCAAACAACTCAATTATAATATTGGAGATTTCTGCAATAAGCACAATTGGAAGATCTGAAATATTCTTCCCCCGAAAGTTAACTATGGTGACACTCGAAGTCCACTGAAATTAACTTGAGTTTCGTTTGAAACTCTTGAATTCACTTAAGATCCTTTCAATTTGTCAATGACATAGATATAATAGAATGCCCTCTAATTGAGTCCAATCCTCTATTTATAATTCTGCATTGAGCCTCCTTCTAGCTTCTAGATTCTCTTTTTTCCCTATTATTTTATTGGTGGGGCCCATTTTACACTAGGAGACTTTTTGCCATCATTTTAAATAAAATAGTAATTTGCCTCCTCAATAAAATATTATCTTGCTGCCATTCTCCAATAAATAATAATTTTCTTCATTCTCCAATAAAATATTAGTTTTCCGCCATTTTCCATTAAAATAATATTTTGCCTTCCTCGTCCAATAAAATATTGTTTTGCCGCCATCCCATTAAAATAATAATTTATCCCTTCTTGCACAAAATAATATTTCCCCTTTTTAATATTTCCAAAATTTTGCAAAATTCCTAAGTGATTTTTGCATGCACATAAATTTGGGAACATGACAGAAAGAGAATGCAGTCTAATAATTACAGAACCTCCAGGGTTTAGGAATTTTATAGGAGCAAGTAGTGGAGATGTGTTGACAGAGGCCTTATATTCTAGCGGTTGCAGAGGAAAACATGGAGTGCACTCTGGACTTTATCAACTCGTTAAGCCTTCCATTGAGTATTGTTATTAACTTTTAAGTATCCCCTTATTTGTCTTGTAGCTTGGAAATAAGATAAATTCAATTTTATAGGGTAATGGAAGTGCTGAATTCGATGTGCGTGTCAGAGATACCGGGGAGTTTCTCATGTTCTATTTGGTTAACAAAAGAAAGGTAACTGTCGAGTTAGAAGTTTTTAATTTCTATGTTGTTGTGTTGGAGGTGGCTAGTAGAGGTGCATTTTGGAGCAAAAGTGTCTTTGGTGGATGGGAATTTGAGGGATTGGACATTAGGGTTTTTATGGGCATGAAAGAATTATTGAGGTGGAAGACCCTAGATTGAATTGTAATTTTCAGGAAGAGTAAATGAAACGCCCCCCCCCCCTCCGCCCCCCCGCCTCTTCAATTGTGATTTATGTAAATGTTGATTTGTTGAAATATTGAGTTTCTTGTGTTTTACTGAAGTAAGGGAGTTTGTGCTATCTTCCCTCTCTAGCATTATTCTGTTTTCTCTCTCCTCATTTCTTGTATGTGAGACTTCTAGACTCTGTATCTTATATTGTTCTTGATTTTTATTTTTGGTAACATAGTGTTATGTCAAATTAGCATAAATAACAAGCACAGGGAATCATCCAATCAAGAAGATAGACAAGTTGAAAATCAAATGTACAATTACATAGTTTGGGGCAGCTAGACACCACCAAAGATTGATGACTAGCTAGCGTTAACACTCACAAGTCGTCCTTGGCTTCAGCACTTGTCTCCCACAAGTATCCAAAACATCTGCTATTCTCCTCGTCAATGAAGCATAGCAAGTTGAACTAGGATTTCCATAGCCCTAGTCTTCTTTTCTTGGAAGAGCTACAAGAACAATGCTTCTTTACCCTCTAGAGTTTATCACAAAGCCTAGCTTCTTTGCCTCCATTAAGGTGAAAGCCCTTGAACTTCTCCAAGAACTCTAACACCCCCGACAAAGAATGATAATGCAATGAAGAGTACAAATAGAGAGAGAGAGAGAGAGTAGTACACAAATGTGTGATGAATGATTGTGACAAAGGACTTTGTCCTTCCCCTATCTATATGAGAGGTAAGGGAAGACAACAATATAAAGTGGTTCTGAACATCTATAAAAAACCTATCTCTGCACAAGTAGGCTCACAAGTGGAGTGCTCTCTCTCCATGTAAGATACGTCAAGTGCCAAGGGGAAGATGTCCTGCAAGCAAGGCTCCAAAGCATGAGTGCTTAGTGAGATGTGTCCAAAACTCCTCCTCCTCAAGTCTCCAAGGTGTAAACACTTTCAGAGTAACCCTGGAAGCTTACACCTCCCTCCCATATTTCATGCTCTTTATCTTCCAATTAGAATCAAATCAATGTGAAGTAGCCTTGCCTCCAATCAATGTCAGTTTTTCAGCACCAGAAATAATACTACTGACACCTTCATCCTTTTCACCTCCGGACTCTACCATATCGAAATCACCTTCTAGGATTCATTCCCCTTCCTCAAGAAATGAGGCCATCCAATCCCAAAGACTAGTAGAAATAATTGGTAGTTCCTCTGGAATTTAAATTTTTATCTCCATATTCAGAAATCTGTTGGGGGTTTTGTATTGTTTGGTTCTATGGCTTTATGACTAGTAGAAATAACTGGTAGTTCCTCTGGAATTTAAATTTTTATTTCCATATTCAGAAATCTGTTGGGGGTTTTGTATAATTTGGTTCTTCGGCTTTGTCTTCACAAAGTTTCATCTGTGCTTCTGGCAGGGAAGAAGATGGAGTGATGGCTTACATCAGGCAGTTGAAGCAAAGGAAGGTTTACCGATTCAGAATGAGACTGTTACACTGGCTTCAATAAGCTATCAAAATTTTTTTCTCCAGGTTGCATTAGATCCCAGATGTGTCAGCTACCAAAATTTTTCCTCTGAAAAAATATCTCATCATTACATTGATTTATACTTTAAAGTGAATTTTTTTTTTTTCTGTCTTTCTGAATAACATATTGTTTTCAGTTTCCCAAGCTCTGTGGGATGACTGGGACAGCAGCAACTGAACGTACAGAGTTTGAGAGTATATATAAGCTAATGGTGACAGTGGTGCCGACCAATAAACCAATGATACGAAAGGTTATTTTCCATACAAAAGAACCAACTTATTTCTGCTTTCTGAATTGCAACTCTCTTTCCTGCATGTTTGTTTAGGTGGCAATGCTTCTATTGGATGGTTTTACTGGAAGAACTGACTTGTCCTGGTCGTTTTTGTTATCATTTAAGGTCTAACTTGTTTCAAAAGGCTAAAATACTCAGTTCATATCAGCAGATCTTGCAAAAACAATATTTCTGTCATGTGGAAAAGTGAAGCCTGTTTTCAGTCAAAATACTGGATAAATTCTTCACTGTATTTAATTTCCATTAATGCTCTGTTATATTTAGCAATCACAATGAATACTGACTTCCCTGTTACAGGATGAATCTGATGTAGTGTTCAGGGCAGCTAGGGGGAAATGGCAGGCAGCTGTTGTAGAAATTTCACGCATGCACAAGACAGGACGCCCTGTGCTGGTTGGTACAACAAGTGTTGAACAAAGTGATGCATTGTCAAAACAGTTGAAGGACGTTGGCATTCCTCATGAGGTATTGCTCAAGCTACCAGTGGATAGCATATGGTGTTGCACTCTTATTGAACTTCTGGTCTCACACATATTGATCTTTTGGCCAAGATTCTTACTCCCACAGTTTCCAGTGTATTGAGAATTTCTCAGTTGCAATCAATTCTGTCAAGAAATATCCACTTATGATGTTCTTTTTATTTTTTTGAAAAATATGTCTGTTATATTTACAGAAAAATATTTACAAACAGTGAAGGAAAAAAAACAATGAACATCATAACTGCTTCTGGAACCTGTAATGCAGCTAGAATAAAAGTAAAATCAGAATAAGCTAAGGGTTTTAGGGATTGAGCATCCTTGATCAATAGTGTACCGTTAGCTATGAGTTGATGGTACAGCTCATCATGTCACATAGTACAAAAAGCAGACAGTGAGCTGACTTCATGCTCAAAAACTGATTTGCACCTGATTTTCGAAAGGATGAATAAGGTTGAAATCCTTGAACAGTGCGAAGGGAGTCCACATCACCTTGGGACTTCACTTTAACTCCTCCATAATTTTCCATCTCATTTCCACAACATTTAGCATGTCGATATTTATTTTTCTCCGTTTATTTAATTCTTGGCTTAACCAATTGCCAAATTTTCCACTAAACTAAGGAAAAGTGGGTTTTTAGAGTTTAAAACACATTATTAACCCCTCGAAGTGTGTCAGAGTAGAAAGTTGAGGGTGAGAGGTGTAATTTTTATTACTCACACTCCATACAACTTCTCTAGACTACACTTATGACAATTTTATTTGCAATTTTTGCGGTGCGGAAAATCTAAAAAAAATAAAAAATGACTACTTAGACTTAAGTAAATTCCACGAAATATTTTGTGTGATCTAGTATGGTAATATACATCCACTCTAGACACTAAGATGTGTTAGGGGTTCAACTGTCAAACTGTCACCCCGGTTTTGGGGTAAAAAGTGTGAAAAACCTAGAAAATTATCCGCCTTTAAAAAAAGAAGGAATAATTAACTAGATAAAAAGTACTCCAAGTTGTACTCGTTTGTTGATTGATTCCCAACATCCTAGGCTTGTTACAAACTCAAAACTCATCATTGTTAGTATCAGTTATTACAATTCCTAGCAGCGTGTGGAATCTAGGTACAAAAAAGATGATGAAAAATAAAAGTAGAGTTTAAAAACTTTGTTGACTAATGATATCTGATGGTAGTACTTTGGATCATCCTTGGGCATGGAGTCTTCATATAATCATCAGGTGCCACTCCAGTGGTCAACACAACTATCAACAATTTGACAATAAAGAAGCTCCAAGACAAAATACTCCAATCCAAACATCAAAATTCATCCATGCTCCAATTCATCTTCCAAGAAAAAGTGTGAAATTCTCAAAAGAGAAGAATGATCCAATCCAAAGTGATGATCAAATGAATTCATGTCTCCTATTTATACACTCATTAGGAGTTTGAATTACCTAATTTGAGCCTACATTAGCCCATCAATTAAAATAATGTGCAAACAACTATCCATTGGTGACAAGCCCAACAAACTAGCTCATAAATAAACTAATAAGCCTCCCAAGACGTCGAATGATCAATAATGCATGTTGTTGGGCTCTCTAAGAGGCTCGATGAAGTCCATAAGTGCAAAAATGATGATTTGGACTTCCAAAAGTAATGGACAAGGGGTTTGCCCCTTGTTCTCCACATAATATACTTGTGGTGCTCCCAATGGCTGTGAGGGCACACAAGTGACCTCATGGGTCTCCAAGTAAGTCAAAGATCCCTTTAGACCATATGTAAGGGCTTAGATAATGGTGTAAGTGATACCACATCGTCCTACAAGTCTTGGGTCATCTATCAAGTGCATGGTACATATGTAGGGTTGGTTGGGCAAAGGTGAACTAAGTGCATCTTCCTCATCTAATAGGTGAATCTCGAGCAATCTGAACCAGTGTTGATAATATCGGTATCGGGAAAATATTGGCGAGGGTCCAGAAAATATCTTATCGGCAATATCGGCGAAAATATCGGCAAAATATCGGCAAGCATAAAAAATAATTTTTTCAAACTTTTAAATATAGCCGATATTTTCAAAATATCGCGATATTTTGCCAATGTTTTGAAAATATCGTGATATTTTCTCGGCAATATATCGTTTTGCCGAAAATATCGCGATATTTTCGAATATCGCCGATATTATCAACAGTGATCTGAACATCTCTGGGGATCCATGGAGTGCTTTCTATTGTTGTGGAGGCCCATGGCTCTCAACACTCCCTACATGTTCCAAAGGAGCCCTCTAGAGGGTTAGGGCCTCATATAGGGAGACCAAACCCAAGATGGAGACCACCTGCAATCCTACATAAAGTCCCATGCGTCCCCTAGCCTTCCAGTGCAACAAGTCATCAAGGAAATCGAGTAAAAGAGCTTACAAATCATGGACCCCAAGTGGGGGCTTCATAATGGCATGTGCTAATGTCTTCAAGTTGCAAATGGGGTTAACCAAGTATCTCATTAGGTGGTTTCTACTTCTAAAGGGGATAATACGTCCAAGGTACATCATTTAAAAGGTGGTGGCATGTGATAAAAGATGAATGGAGTAGGGAATGGGAAGGGGTAGCTCTGGGCCACATGTGTTTAGAAATGAAGGGCAATTTTAAATATTCGATTTCTCTTGACTGTGATAACTGCTTGTGAATTATTTCTTTAGATTTTGCTCCTTATTGTTTACATGAATTATTATCATCAATAAACTATAAAAAACAAGAAGATCAAGTTGCACAGGAACACAAGATATTGGCACCATGCCAAGGCAAAAGCCTCTCCAAATAGCGAGAGGAAAAACCCTTTGAACTCTTTCTTATAGAATCTTTATTGAGAAATTACATGACCATAACATTGACTCAATAATACCTTCAACATCATATGACAATACCTCCAACCATGTACCCAAGCATTATGTATCTTTCTGCGATTCTGAACAGTATATCAGATCTGTTGCAAGAGTATGACAGACAATGATGATGGTCTCGGATAGGATCTTCTAGCCTCTTTTTATCTTTGCTCTTCGTGTAGATGCATCACACACACAATAGTCTGTTGATCTGAGATTTGGTGATGTCAACAGAATGATAGTTATAGGGCTGCGAAGACAAAATCTTCCGCTTCAGGATGTAGATCCACGTGATGGGAGAGATAGGGCTCGTCTAGCCCTTTGATGACTTCAATCTCTCTTGCGTTGACTTCCTTATGCAAACTGCAGCTAGATTGGATCTATAACCCAACAATATACCCATATGACATGATGCCCCAGATCAAATTAGACTGCCGCACTTGAGAGCATGTTTGGTGATGAACTCGGATGAGGGAACAAACATCCTCATTGACTACGGCTACCCTTCTTCTTCGACCCTTTCACTACACTATCCTTCATGTAATGAGTGAGGATTATTGTGTTGTGAGAAGGTGCCAACGTAGCCTTTATATAGGCTTGCCTTATCACCTCTAAGCCAACGTGATCCTAGATTAGGCCGACATAATGAGAGCCTTCCAAAATTGTCCAAACGATTTATTTTAAGTGGTTTCTTTCCATCAAATCCATGGGTACATGTTGGAGTATTTCATTGATGATCTAGAAGGATTTTTGACATACAACAATTACATTTACCTGTGTAACAATACATGCTTGTCTTTCTTTTATATGATTCATCCTAAGGCTCTTCAATTGGAGCCATGACTAGACCAAGACAAAAATAAAACGAATTTTTCTTAATACCAAATTACATTGTTACAATATTTTACATGATGAAGACCGAACCTATTTACACTATTTTCAACACTCCCTCTTAACTAGGGAGGTATTCATAAATACATGGTACAAAGACATTCTCAATACAAGAGTTCTCATTAGCAAAGAGTCGGATTAGTTATCCATTTGTTATAGCATCATTTCAACCAACATTGTTTCCATATAGCAAGGCCTTGACTAACAACTCTATCTCTCAAATAGATCAGAGCACACAATGGTGGCGAGACCATTCACTAATAGACACGCATCATCATTGTCTCTCTTAGGGTCATACCCACCCAGGTGTTCTTCGAGTATGCCCTACTAGGACTATTCTCATCTTGGGTTCCCAACCTTCAAGAATATCGGTCCTCTTGCCCATTCTCGTCTTGGATGCCCTACTACATCCTCAAAGAGTGTCGGATGCCAAATGATTACGCAATCCTCCATTCTTTCTTCCAAACTGAAGACAAGAATGTCGTGTCTAACTCTCCCTCTTAACCAGGGACGAGTTCCAAGTTTCTCTTCACTCAGAAACTTGCTTGAGTTCCTTTACTCATAGGAACCTCCCAGAGCTCCCTCTTACCCAAGGACTCTATCATCAGTGCTTTATAGGGTCTTCTAGTTGACTGACGATCCAAGACTTAGATGTCATCAATTTCTTCACATGTAGGGTTCAACGATCCATCACTTTCCTCTGTCATATCATTCCTTCTTTCCCGGAAAGTATCCTTCTTGGCTTTTCATTTGGGGCTTTCTTCATAAGCTTATCTGTCTTCTCTTTCCTTTAACAGTGATTGCTCTGGATCACAAGGTACATAGTTGTGACATCCTTTACAACTCTCCTTACCTTGGCCTTGCAAACATACCTAAAATTTTCTAAGAGGTCAGACACCAAAATCAAATCACATATATTACCTTTTGGTGATGGCCTTTCTTGTTGACATCTTCTGGTAGGTATCAACATCTTGTATACATATTGACACATCTCCCAATGATATCTGTTGTCAAGGGTCTTCAGCTTTTCAGATTTCCATCAGAGTCTTCACATCTTTCCGAGAGATTTCCTGGTCAAATCTTCTTGATCTTTTTGGATCTTGACTGCCTTCATCATGGTTGCATATTTCACGATCTCTTCCATCCTCACACCTTCAGGAGCTTTCAATCAGAATTTCTTTAATTGTGGTCAACCACCTCATACTTCATATGAGGATGTTATGTTGATTTCATCTAATGTTGTTAGGATATTCCGACACATAGGAATAGTTAAGTTCAACTTGGTCTAGTATAGAGTTAGGTATAGAGTTAGGTAAAGTGTGTTTATTTACCGTTGTACATTTTGTAACTTACAATCCGACGGTCACGATATGTAGTGATCCGACGGTTCATTCTCTCCTCGGTATTACCGACACTTGATCCGTGGCTTGACACCCGATTGGTCCATGAATTCTATTCAAAGCGCATGGAGGGTCATTTGTAGGTTAACCGTGCATGAGAGAAGCTTATGTAAATTTTCATTCTTTTATTAATAAATTGCCTGTAGTAGCCAC
>APFE030126647.1:68592-79026 GCA_000404065.3 Pinus taeda
AACTTCTAAGATGGGTCCGTGCTACTCGGGATGCAGCAGGTGATCTTGCCGGTGATACTACAGATCAGCGACGTACACGTTCTCAGTTTGAAAGAGCCTCTTCTTTACTGGCTCAAGCTCCAGTAAATCATGATCCTGACACTTTTGCAGAAGCTTCAGGCCATCCACATTGGGAAGCAGCTATGAATGAAGAATATCATTCAATGTTGGCAAATGATACATGGGATCTTGTTCCTCTACCAAAGGGACGCAAACTTGTTAGATGTAAATGGGTTTACAGAACCAAGTATGGACCAGATGGGAAAGTTGATAAACATAAAGCTCGTCTTGTTGCTAAGGGCTTTTCACAGGTTAAAGGCATTGACTACACTGAAACCTTCTCCCCTGTTGCCAAAATGAACTCTATCCGCCTTGTTCTTTCCCTTGCTGCCTCTTTAAAATGGGAAGTCCATCAGATGGATGTTAAATCTGCCTTCTTGCATGGGGACTTGCATGAAGAAATCTATATGGAACAACCCATTGGCTCATCCAAACAGACTCCAGCCTTGTATGTCGACTTAAGAAATCTCTTTATGGTCTCAAGCAAGCTCCTCGGGCTTGGTATGCCAAAATGGATAGCTTTCTTTTAGAATCTGGCTTTTTTAGGTGTTATTCTGACAACACTGTCTACACGAAGAAAGTGGGCAACTCTCTTATCATCCTTGTTCTTTATGTTGATGATCTTATTCTTACTGGTAGTGATCCCAACCTTATAAACCATGTGAAGTCCAGCCTTAAAAAGAAATTTGAAATGACAGACTTAGGACACTTACACTATTTTCTCGGTCTTCAAGTCTTGCAATCCAAGGAGTGTATTTCCCTTTCCCAGTCCAAGTATGCTTGTGATATTCTTCGTCATTTTCACATGGAAGATTTTAAGCCAGCTCCTTCTCCCTTTCAGTCTGGAGTCAAACTTTCAGTCTCTTGTACTTCTCCTGAGGTTGATGCTACCTTATACCGTCAACTTGTAGGAAAACTCTTGTATTTAACCCATACTCGTCCTGACCTTTCCTTTGCTGTTGGCCTTGTTTCTCGTTTTTTGCAAAACCCCCGTGAAAGTCATTGGAAAGCAGCTAAAAGAATACTTCGTTATGTTCGAGGTACAATAAAGTTTGGGATTCATTACAGTGCCAAAGCAGCTCCTCTATTAGTTGGTTTCACTGATTCTGATTGGGCTGGTGACCCTGATGATCGGAAGTCTACTGCCGGTTATGTCTTCGCTCTTGGTTCAGGACCTATTACATGGGCTTGTAAGAAACAGGCTGCCATTTCTCTTTCGTCAGCAGAAGCAGAGTATCGTGGTGCCGTGGAAGCTAGTAAGGAAGCCTTGTGGCTTCGTCAGATTCTATCAGAATTTGGCTTTGAGCAGCAGCATCCGACTACACTTTGGTGTGATAATCAAAGTGCCATTCAGCTTTGCAAAGATCCAGTTCAGCATCAGCGCAGCAAACACATTGAACTACACATGCACTTCACCAGAAAGCTCATTCATGACCATGTTCTTGAAGTGCAATATTGTTCAACAGATGATCAGGTTGCAGACATCTTCACAAAGGCTCTCACAGAGGCGAAGTTCACTAAACTTCGATATATGCTTGGAGTTCAGGAAGTTGTCACTAAGGGGGGATAGGCTCTAGTGCCTCCTTCCTTCTCCTATTGTGTCATATTTGTAAATCCTTCCATCCTATCCCAAGTTGTTCTTAAGGGGGGATGTTAGGATATTCCGACACATAGGAAATAGTTAAGTTCAACTTGGTCTAGTATAGAGTTAGGTAAAGTGTGTTTCTTTACCGTTGTACATTGTGTAACTTACAATCCGACGGTCACGATATGTAGTGATCCGACGGTTCATTCTCTCCTCGGTATTACCGACACTTGATCCGTGGCTTGACACCCGATTGGTCCATGAATTCTATTTAAAGTGCATGGAGGGTCATTTGTAGGTTAACGTGCATGAGAGAAGCTTATGTAAATTTTCATTCTTTTATTAATAAATTGCCTGTAGTAGCCACGTTGGCGCAGGCCGTGGACTGTTTCCCTCTCTGAGGGTTTTAACCACGTCAAAATACTGGTGTATTGATCTGTGAGCTGTTTGTGAGCGGTGTCCTGCTGGTGTTCTGTCTGAGGAACTTACCCTGTAAATTCCTACAAATGTGACTTATGTCCCTCTGCATACTTTCAAAGAAGGAGATCGTTTTTCCTTTTGATTATGCTTGATCTATGTTACTTGCAACCATATAACATGTTATTACAATATTAAATATAATCACAAGCATACACACCTCGTTTTACCTTTGCTACTTCCAACAGCTTCCTTGATTGAAAAGATCTTCAATCCCTTGATCTGCTTCATTTCTCATGTCATCGGACCATCATCTCATGAATTCCAAAAGTTTGGATTTCCTGATGAAACACACTTGCTGCCTTTCCTGACTAGGGGATCCTCCGTTCAGGTTTCCATCAGAGAGTCCTCAAGATCTTGTATATCCCCATCTGGCAAATTCTTCCTTTGTCTTTGATGACTTCTTCCTTTCCTTTAATGAGATTCCCAAGAGCTGTTCTTTAGCATTTCAATTAGGTCATTGTTGCACCATGACTGCAATCATCCTTGTTGCTTCTTCAGCGAGATTATCATTGTTGTACCTTTATAACAAGGAGGTTTTTTTTTTTTTTGTGATAGCTACATCGAGATAGGGATCAGGACCTTGCCTTCATCATGGTTGGGATCATGCCCATGACCTTGTCTTCATAGAAGAACAAGATCATGACTTCTATTTTATTGTCACATCTTCACTAAGAACTTTACTGTTTTTTTATTAAGATCATCTCTGCGCTTTTACCGACAGCATAACTATAACACTGAGAAGACAATTATATATATATATTCTCATAATCAATGCCGAGACTGAGATCATGATTTCGTTAAGGTGGTATGACTTGTTTATTACCAATATATCGAGACAGAGTATGATGTGAATGCGTTACTGTGGGATCATAGTTTTTCCAAGACATAAATATATCGAGATAGAGAGTGTGTACCTTCCTTGCACCGAGATCTTTACTGTTGCTTCTTCATTATGTCAATGAGGTCTGTTGAGATCTTCACTGTTACAATCACCATGATGACTGATTCATCATCATTGTACTCTCGCTGAGCTTTTCATCACATTAGTTGTTAGCATGTCGAGAGTATATTGTGATTATAATAGTGAGATCTTATTCCGATATCACTGATATCTTTGTTACTGCTGCCATCATTGCTGCACCATGACTGTCCCTTTGAAATTACCACAGAAGTGATCTCTACACCTTCAACGAGATCATGATTTTACAAGAACTAGATCATGACTTTGTGATTGATCATTCATGTCACAGCTCTTTCTATTATGTCGAGACTCTGGCTATCTTGTCATTACTACAACAACACTTAATACTGCTTGAAACCCTTGTCACTACTTCTCATTGTGCCCAGACTTTCGAAGTTCTCTTTCAACATAATTATGTAAGATATGTGTGCCGAGACTGAGGTTGCACCTTTAGGATCATAGTGATCTTCCATCCGAGACAGAGAGAACAATAAGGGTTTCAAAATCCTCATGCTTATGAAACAGATCCACCGAGAGTGTGATCTTATCCTTCCATCTAGGTCGAGACAGTGATAGTTACCGCTTCTCATTATGCTAAGATTATCATGTTCCTTTGCTGTCATGAATCTAAGGCTAATCAACTGTGTCACTGTTGATGTTGCGGCTCATCAAAATTGTGGTACTACCTGAGACTTCTTATGCCAAGATTATCCATCCATCCGAAGTTCTATTTGCGCCTCTTTGAGTTCAAGATGTAGCTTGCCTTTCTGCGCTTTCTAGCAATCTGAGACCTAGTCTGTCTGTCCTTAAACCCATCCAAGGTGCAGATAGACCCTTGATCTCTTGCCCTAAGGTGATGTGGATTTGCTTCTTCTATTCTCATGCGAAGTTTCAGAGAAAGAACCTGAGATTTGCCTCTTCTTATTTGCGGAGACCTACACCCATCTACACACGAAGTTTTGGAGAGAAATGCGAAACTGATCTAATGCTTGCCAACTGCTGCATGAGAGAGTTGATCTTCTTCACACCCTTTGTTGAACCACCATCTGATACCATGTTGAGAAATGAAGGGCAATTTTAAATATTTGATTTCTTTTAACTGTGATAATTGCTTGTGATATTATTTCTTTAGATTCTGCTCCTTATTGTTTACATGAATTATTATCATCAACCAACTATCAAAAACAAGAAGATCAAGATGCACAGGAACACAAGATATTGGACCATGCCAGGGCAAAAACCTCTCCAAACAGTGAGGGGAAAAACCCTTTGAACTGCTTCTTATAGAATCCTTTGAGAAATTACATGACCCGAACATTGACACAATACTACCTTCAACATCAAATGACAATACCTCCAACCATGTACCCAAGCATTATGTATCATTTTGCAATTCTAAATAGTATAAGATCTATAGCAAGAGTATGACAGACAGTAATGATGGTCTCTGATAAGCTCTTCTAGCTTCTTTTTATCTTCGCTCTTCATGTAGATCCATCACACACACAACAGTTTCTTGATCTGAGACTTGGTGATGTCAACGGAATGACAGTTATAGGTCTGCGAAGACAAAAAATCTTTCGCTTCAAGATGTAGATCCACGTGATGGGAGAGATAGGGCTCGTCTAGCCCTTTGATGACTTCGATCTCTCTTGCGATGGCTTCCTTATGCAAATTGCGGCTAGATTGGATCTATAACCCAACAATATACCCATATGACATGATGCCCCAGATCAGATTAGACTGCTGCACTTGAGAGCATGTTTGGTAATGAAATCGGGTGAGGGAACAAACATCCTCATTGACTGCGGCTACCCTTCTTCTTCGACCCTTTCACTACGCTATCCTTCATGTAATGAGTGAGGATAATTGTGTTGTGAGAAGGTGCCAACGTAGCCTTTATATAGACATGCCTCATCACCTCTAAGCCGACGTGATCCTAGATTAGGCCAACATAATGAGAGCCTTCCAAAATTGTCCAAACAATTTATTTTAAGAAGTGTCTTTCCATCAAATCCGTGTGTACATGTTAGAGTATATCATTGATGATCTAGAAGGTTTTTGACATACAACAATTACATTTACATGTGTAACAATACATGCTTCCCTTTCTTTTATATGACTCATCCTAAGGCTCTTCAATTGGAGCCACGGCTAGACCAAGACAAAAATAAAACGATTTTTTCTTGATACCAAATTACATCGTTACAATATTTTACAAGATGAAGACCGAACCTAGTTACACTATTTTCAACAACATGCTGGGGTACAAGGGTAGGTAGTAAGAGGGAAGCCCACACTTGGGTATATAATGTATAAGAGAGAGCAATCATGGTACATGAGGTGGCTCGACCTTAATTTTTCCACCCTTCTTTATATGTCTTTTGTCTTTTATAATTTTTCTTTAATTAACTGCTTGGGGCTCAAGGGGTAAGAGCATGATGTGTGAGATATAGTGTTGATTTGGGGTAGCATCGGATGTGATCTAGCCACAAAATTTGGTGGAGAGGTTGGGGCACATGAGATCTCCAATACCCAAAAAGGGTTTGGGTAGATTCTAAACAAATAAGGAGATATTAAAATAATTAATATTTTTAATGGAGTCCCCAAGTCTAAACTTAGGGAAAATAAAATATTAATGTGTATTAATATGAATCTATGTTAGAGTGTTCCAAAAGACATGGATCAAGCCAAATCTAATCTTAGCCGTTGATTAAGGGATTAATCTCGATCGTTGAGATGTTAACACGAAAAGTATAAGAGGAGGCTTGAGGGCACTTGGAGAGCACACCAGATGATCCATCATTCTATTCTCTAGAGCGGGGTTTGCTAAGAGAGATAGAATCAGTGATCGGGAGAGTAGTTGATGGGCATTGAGTACAGAGAAATAGAGAAGGCAGAGATTGTGCCGGGAGAGGAGCGCAACACATAAGGAGGGTGACGTAGAGCCAGCAAGGGCTCACGCAGGGCCACGCAGAGGTAGCCAAGTGTTGCGCAGAGCACTAGATGGGCCAGCGCAACTGATGCAGAGGCTCCTAGAGCTGACGCAGGCCTAGAAACGTTGACGCAGGGCCAACGTGAGACAGAGAGGGGTTGACACAGTCCAGTTTGGGCAGACGCTGGGGTTGCAGGAGCAGTTTTGTGCTAACGAGCCGTCGGAAGGATTTTCCAAGGTTTCAACTAGGAAATTTCTCTCAAACTGTGAGGTATAGCTGCTAAGAAAATTCTTTGTTGGGTAGGCCAGTTTCGACACCCAAATTGTACTCTGATATTGCTTAATAAGAAAACCCTCAGATAGCTGCATCAGTTTTCCCGCATTAAGTTTTTCCGAGGACATTGGTCCAAAAATAATGGTGTCATGTGGTGTGTTTGTTCTTGTTTCTTTTAGTTGCTGATCTCTAATATGTTGAGCATGCACAGGTATTTATTTTCAGTATTTAATTTGTAAATAACTTGTTAAAGAATAATAACAAGTAGGTAGGAATAAATCAGAAAAAGTCCATGAAGGGTTTCTAAACTAAGTAAATTTAGAAACTTCAACATGGTATCAAAGGGTGATTACTGATTACAGATCATAGGTGGACTAAAAGACATCAGCCGAGCAGAGCAATAGCAGCAAAAAACCGCTTCCCTGAGGTGACAGAAGCTGTTTCTAGCAGTGCAGAAGCCAAGGAAGTGTGACGCAGAACCAACCAGAGCCATGCAGAAGAAGCCGAGAACTGCGTAGAACCTTAGAGGGCCGACACAGCGCTGACGCAGACCCATCCGTGGTGACGTAGAGCCAGCGTGAGGCAGAGAAGGGCTGACGCAGTTCACAGAGAGGCAGTTGCTGGAGTCTAGAAGGCTGCAGAAATATTGCAGAGTGGAGCTGGTGAGGTACTGTAGTCAGAATAATACCTGACAGAGTAGAGCCAGAGGAGTTGTTACCGAGGGTTTTTAGCCGAGGAACCTAGATCAGTAGTGCAGTTGCACAAGACGATTAGAGTAGGGGACATCTCGACAAGCGACAGAAGGATTTCCAGGAGGGAAATCGGGACTCAGAGGGAGTCTAGAAGAGAACTTCCAGACAGGAAGTAGAGACTCAGAGGAGTTGAACAGAGAACTTCCAAGAGGGAAGTAAAGGAGCGTCATGGCACTACACGGGGTAAGAGACCAGGATAGACTGGATGGAGCATCGAACTTCGCAGTTTGGAAGGCCAAAATCTTATCAGTGCTTGATAGGAATCGTGTCAAGAACTTCGCCTTGAAGGTTATAGCTATCCCAGTCAACCCCAATGATAACGACAAGTGCAAAGAGGCAATGGCGAGGGCCAAGTGCATTATCCTTGACGAGGTCAAGGATCATGTGGTACCACATATAGCCGAGAAGGAAATGGCAGTTGAGATGTGGGAGGCTATCAAGAACCTGTACCAGCGTACTTCTGTGCAGAGAAGAATGCTACTCGAGAACTAGATGAGGTCGTATTAGATGAAGAAGGGTTAATCGATTGACACCTTCCTCGGAGGACTGAATGAGATCCAAGACTAGTTGACTGCTATAGGAGTGACACCGGATTAGGGGCTTATGGTGAGGACAACCTTGAATGCAATCTCAGAAGATTGGGAAGTGTTTGTCCAGAGTATCCTGGGCAGAGGGACTCTCCTACTTTGCTACGAGATGTGGGCAACTCTTTTCCACGAAGAGATCAAACGGCAGTCGAAGACAGGTAGCAGTAGCAAAGGGATCAAGTTCAAGGAGGAGGAGGAGGATGTGGCCCTAGCATCTGAGGAAAAGTAAGAGAAGCGGAGGAAGAAAGATCTCTCCAAGATCAAGTGCTTCCACTGTGGGGAGCTGGGTCATTATGCGACCCAGTGCCCAAGGAAGAAGAGTAAGGGAGAGTCTTCCGAGACTAAGGCAACGCCAACACGGGCAGAGAAGGAAGTTGACAGACGATGACTATGCCATGAGTGCACATGCACCACTTGAGAAGATGAAGCAAACAAAGTTCCTTCTACAAATTAATTACTCCAGAAGACTTGGAATATGAAATTATCCATTGAGGATATAATAATATAATATATAAAAGAATAAGAATGAATTAATTACAATAGAACGAGAGGTTTCTATATATCAAGCAAGTGTCTCTTCATGAAGAGTTATGTCCTATTAGACATGCCTCTTCAACCTAATTACTAGCTTAATAGCTATTATTATGATTATTATTACATTATATTTATATTATTTATATATTTTATTTGTTACATTGCCTTCTTCCTCAAAAAGCTTTGTCCTCAAAGCTTATCGATGAAAAAGGCTTGATTTCTTTTTCGGCTTCGAACGTCTTTCTCTCTCGGAATAGTCATCCTCGTCGACACTAGTTGATATGATCTTCTTAGTGACAAACAAAATTGTCGCACTGAGAAGGGATCAGACCATCTGAGATTAATCTTCTGTATAGCATTCTGATCACTGGAATTTTGTAACAACTTATCAGCATAAGACAAAATTGATGTTACGTCACTATTATATGAAACATCAGTTTGTTGTTTCTGGTCTGAATGGTACCAATACGTAGCTTGGTTGATTGGTCTACTCTCGTGATTCAGATGTCGATATGGAGTTTTTAGATTTTCTTCTGGCGGAGATGTTGTTGAATTGGTTATGGAACATTCACTTGGGATGTCCATTGTCTGAACTGCAACATCTACGTGTGTCGTTTCTTCAACTGCATTGTCTTATTGAGTTGTCATATTCATTGGATTGGTATTTGTTGTTTTGTCATCAACTTGAATTCCTACATTTGATGCTTCGTTCTTGCTAAGTTGTTGTACCCGGTTTTCTAACGACTTCTTGTCCTTTTTAAGTTTCTTAATTTGCGACAATAATTTTTAGCTATGGTTTTTAAATCGAGAAACTTCTTCATTTTTGTCAACATTGATTTTGTTAATTTCTTTTTGCATATTTTGTAATACCTTTTTACCTTCTTGAGACATTATTTTTGAAATATTTGAGATATCTTCTGGTGTTACTGAATTTGGTTTTAGTGTAAAATCTTGGAATGTTATTTTCTTCTTGTTGTAAGAAAATGTTAAAAACTTTTTCTTAGTATTTAGAATAAAGGAACCTAGAGTTTCCATCCAAGGTAAACCCAATAATGTCCCCTTGATTGTTCCATAGGGTCTGAATTGAGAATTGTGATACAAATGTATAATCTTCAATGTTTAACTATAAATTGGCTATGTCATATATTTTATTGTGAAAAAGGGCTAATTCTAATTTTTCAGTTATATTTGACTCTGGAATCACTAGTTGGTTTGCGATTTTAGGTGTTATATAATTTGCATCTTCTGCCGGAGAAATAGAAATAATAACATCTTTCCTGCGAGAGTTCCTTTAATGTTAAATAATGCTTTACCGTCTTTGGGTGCGGTTTCTGGGAATCTTATGGCCTTCATTTTTGTATTAGACTCCATTTTTGCTTCTTGAGTATTAAATAAATTTTTTAAATTACTTTTTTTTTATATTTTTTTTTCAAGAATTGTTTTTTTTTTTTTATATGATCTATTCTCTCGTCCCTTTTTATTTTCCCTCTCTTTCTATATAATTTCTCATTTTTTGTATATATTTTAATCTATAAATATATTCCACTTCTCTCTTATGAAAATTAATATATAGTATATAATTTCAAATATTCTTTTCTTCTTCTTGCCTTCTTTTTTGTTCACTCTTTCAATTAAAAAAATAATTTAATTAATATTTTTTTAATGTAGTTGATAATTATATATATTTATATTAATTTAGATTTTATTTATTATAGAAATTTATAAATTATATAAATTTTTCTGAGACTTGGCTTTTTATATGTAACTATATAAGGCTTATATAGTATCCTTTTTTATAATTATAATAATATTTTTTTCCTTAGAAAATTTGGATGACACGTGACTCTTGATACGGTCACAATCTTTAGAATTGAACGATTAAAATTATTTAGATCACACATTTTTTCTCCAATGTTATCAAAATATCTTTTACTTTTAAAAAACCATGGGCAATTACCATGGGTTGTTTCTAAAGCCTCGGTTAATGTTCTCCACGTAAAATGTAAAACTTACCATTGGTTTCTAAAACCACGGGCAATTACTATTGGTTTCTAAAATACCATGGAAAATTACCATGGGCTGTTTCTAAAACCTCGGTTAATGTTCTCCACGTAAAATGTAAAACTTACCACTGGTTTCTAAAACCACAGGCAATTACTATTGGTTTCTAAAACCACGGGCTTCTCCACGTAAAAAGTCTTAAATATACTTGAAAAGATTCCCGCTT
>APFE030126647.1:79046-159636 GCA_000404065.3 Pinus taeda
TTTATATATTTTATTTGTTACAGAAGAAGTGGGGAGACATCGAGCTGTAGTCAGGAGAACTACAGGCGATGAGGGGCAGGATCCTTGAGGTACCCAGCCTCTTGGATTAGACCTTGCTATGGGAGCCCCGACAAGGAGTAGCAGGACTGGCTGATGTGGGTAGAGATGGATGCAGATGGAGCGGCAGAGAGAGCTATAGTGCAGGAGTCCCAAGACAACATAGAGCTAGCAGGTTGCAGCAGTGCGAGAGGCACAGGAGTGTTGCACTAGTGCAAGAAGGCACAGAGAGGTGTGCAACAGTGCGAGATGCAAGGAGTTGTTGCAGCAGCGCAGAGGTCAGAGAGGGAGCACTTGTCAGCGGCAGAGGGAGCTTCAGCATCAGTGGGCGTTTCTAGCCCAACAGGGAGGTCAGATGGGAGATCAGTTACTTACTTCTCAATAACTGAGTTGCAATGCAGTAGTGGGTCGCATGATAAAACATGATGAGAGGAGGTGCAGTGCAAATGCAGTGTTGGGAGGAAGGACCAGTAGTAGCACGGATGCAGAGGGAGCTATCGTAGGGATGCAGAGGGAGCTATCGTAGAGATGCAGCAGTGGCAGTGGCAGAACCATGGGCAGTAGCACAGGAGGCAGCAGTGTAGAGGATGGTGGGCAAGAAGGCCTAGCATCAGCATAGGTACCGATGCCAGATGATCATAGTAATACTTAGTGAGGAGTATTGCTAGATCACAGTCCTCACTAAGAGGGAGTGTTGATATGGGGTAGCATCGGATGTGCTCTAGCCACAAAATTTGGTGGAGAGGTTGGGGCACATGAGATCTCCAATACCCAGAAAGGGTTTGGGTAGATTCTAAACAGATCAGGAGATATTAAAATAATTAATATTTTTAATGGAGTCCCAAGTCTAAACTTAGGGAAAATAAAATATTAATGTGTATTAATATGAATCTGTGTTAGAGTGGTCCAAAAGACATGGATCAAGCCAGATCTAATCTTAGTCTTTGATTAGGGACTTAATCTCGGCCGTTGAGATGTCAAAAGGAAAAGTATAAGAGGAGGCTTGAGGGTCACTTGGAGAGCACACCAGATGATCAGTCATTCTATTCTCTAGAGCGAGGTTTGCTAAGAGATATAGAATCAGTGATTGGGAGAGTAGCTGAGGGGCGTTAAGTACAGAGAAACAAAAAAGGCAGAGATTGTGCCGGGAGAGTAGTGCAATACCTAAGGAGGGTGACGCAGAGCCAGCAAGGGCTCACGCAAGGCCACGCAGAGGCAGCCAAGTGTTGCGCAGAGCACCAGAGGGACCAGCACAGCTGATGCAGAGGCTCCCAGAGCTGACGCATGGGCTGGCACAGGCCTAGAAAGGCTGACATAGGGCCAATGTACGACACAGAGGGGCTAGCGCAGTCCAATTTGGGCAGATGCTGGGGTTGCAGGAACAGTTTTGTGCTGAAGAGCTGCCGGAAGGATTTTTCGGGTTTTCAGCCAGGAGATTTCTCTCAAATTGTGAGGTATAGCTGCTAAGGAAATTCTCTATTCGGTAGGCCAGTTTCGGCACCTAGATTGTACTCTGATATCGCTTAATAAAAAAACCCTCAAATAGCTGCATCGATTTTCCCGCATCGGGTCCAAAAATAATGGTGTCATGTGGTGTGTTTGTTGTTGTTTCTTTTAGTTGCTGATTTGTAATATGTTGAGAATGCATTGGTATTTATTTTCAATATTTAATTTGTAAATAACTCATTAAAGAATAATAACAAGTAGATAGGAATAAATCAGAAAAAGTGCATGAAGGGTTTCTAAACTAAGTAAAGTTAGAAACTTCAACATATAGTAGTGGATACCCCCTTTTAAGGTAAGGCAGTTCATTGCCCACCAGGGGTTGGGGCAATCATGGGTTCCTATATGATGAAGGAGGCTCATAGAACTTATATGAACCAAGGTGATAGCTATAATGATAGGGTAGAGCTCATGCATTGGCTTTTTCCCACGTGCTAAATGTGTTTGTCCCGACCATCTTTTGCATTTTGTGGTACATTTTCCTGTTGAATGTGGCCAATTGTGCTTTTACTTTTCTTTTTAGCTGCATCAACCTCCAGGGCATCATTCAAGGCTTGACCCAAGGTGTGGGCAAGGGGAAGGGGAGATCTAGCCCTATGTGGACCTAGTGGAGGAATGTGGACCCAAGTAGGAGAAATGATGAATAGGGTAATAATGAGTGGAAAGAGGGTAATATATGCAGATGGGGGAGCGGGACCACGTGACCAAAATCAAGATTTCCCATGAAATACCATCCCTAAAGCCAATTGGTCAGTAAAAGAGACCCCACAGGACAAGAATCCAAGGTTAATATCCAAAAAGAGGTCTAGGGGACAAGAGCACAGACCTAGCCTATTCTTTCCTTCAAATCCCCCTGTTGTCGCACAGACTGTCTAGGCAGCGCGACAACGCTCAGACCGGGAGCTGTCACTCTGATCCTCGATATCTTTGTTTAAGTCGTCTCCCTATAGCAGGCTAAGGGGGGTAGACCCTATGGGAAAAAGGAAGACAAACTGGGAATCAGTTGGGTTGGGAGACACAGCAGGAGAAAACAAGCACTTGATCGATCTTAGAATTTGATTAGATCTTTAAATGCTTAGGACCAGTGCCTTATGGAGTTAATGAAAACTTAGTAATTAATTAGTTGTTGCTGCTTATGAATTGATTTAATGATTGCGAGCATTATATAATCCAAGCAACGATCAATTTCACCAGATGCAAAATATTCAATAGATGCGCAATGTTCTGAGCAAATAAATTTCAAAAGATCAAATACTCTAAGTAACCACGAAATTTAAATGCTAACCAGTTTCGAATAGTTAATCTCCAGATATAAACATTTAAGCACATCTAACTATACCATAACAGAAAAAGGCTTTAAAAGGAATTTCCAATTTTTAATTAGTCTTTTTTCAGAATTTTTAATTTTTTAAACTTTTTTATTTTTATTTTTTATGAGATTTTTTTATAATTTTTATTTTTTAAATTCTAAGATTAAAATAAAACAAATCTAAAGTCTAAATAAATAAAAATTTAATCTAAATTAAAATATAACCTAAAGACTAACCTTTTTCAACTTTTTTATTTTTATGAAATTTTTTTATTTTTTATGAATGAAATAAAAATAAAACAACATAAATATTTGATTTAAAACTATCCTAAGTAATGTAAACAAAAAGCAAACTAAAATCTACTAAAAATAAACCAACCCAAAATTGCTTTATAATATATATATTTATATATTTTTGATATTTATAAAATTCTAATTTAAAATAAAAAATAAAACAAAGCTAAAATCTAAAAATCTAAAAAAAAAAAAAAACTTTTTTTATGCCTTTTATGAAAATAAAAGTAAATAAAAATAAATCAAAACAAATTTATTTTCGTTGAAGTCCTAAACTGAATTCATAAACTAAACATATATATATATATATATATATATATATATATATATATATATTATATATATATAAATACCTAACTACTAAAGAAAAAAAAAATGAAAATCGATATACGCATACATGCCCAAAAAAAAACAAAGCGTACTTACAGTTGTGTGCAGGTTTTCAATGATGGAGAGGGTTTGGAGAGGCTGCGGAAGGGTAGCACGCAGATTGACAGCGGGAAAGACGCAGAGATTGCAGGTGAGTTGCAGCAGCATGAAGAATTGCAGGTGGACGCAGAGAATAGGAGAGCTGGAAGGGTAGCACGTAGAGAAGGGATTGCATGGATGAGAGGAATAGTTGCAGAATCACGTGAGAGGATTCGATGGAGGGCAAGGGAGAATACTACAGCGGATGGAGTTTGGGCAACGACAAAAAGAGAGCTGGCAGCGTGGGAAAGGTGAGAAAGGGCCAGCATAGAGGAGCTGAGAGAGGCAGCACGCTGGAGTAGAGACAACGGCGTGAGGAATGTGTGGGCAGCAAGGGAGAAACGGATGTATGGTATGACAGAGAAAACTGCGTGGAGATTGATGGAAGCTAGGGTTCTAATTGGAAGAAACAGGACAGGTGTGGCAACAACATATTACTAGTTATTGGGAGAAAGCTAGGTGGAGGTGAGAACGCAATCCCGCCGCCTGATTTTTTTCTTCTAAAAAAAAAAATTCGAAAATTCTCCTATAACATAAAACCCCAGGGAGCATCAGAAAGCTAGACCAGAAAACCCTCCAAATTCTCCAATAAATTTTAAATCACCCTGCATTCAGATTTGTCTAATGAAAACCCCAAAAAGTTTTCAAGATCTGTACCTGCAACCTACAATGGCAAAAATAGAACACCCATAAATAATATATGCAAGGATTAAACCTAAAAAGAAACCCAAAAACCAGCTAAACAATTACAGTATTCACAAACTAACGACTCTAAGCAGCCAGATTTGTCAGTATGCCACAAAAATATTTTTTAAGATTTTGAATATAAGATGACGTGCTTCAAAAAACCCTTCATGCATTCACCAAAAAATTTCAAATGATAAGTTCGGGATCAAAACTCGCTGGGCTCTTCAAAAAAACATAATCCGGGAGTTGGCTAGTTCAATCGAGAACTTCCCCGAACGCTCGGTAATCTCAAAAAAAAGATTTCCTGCACAACTTAATTCAACCATTAACGAAGAAGGAGAAAACGATACTAAAATCCAAATGTAATGGAGATACCTGCCATCATATTAAGAAATTTAACTACCATTCAAACCTTAGCGACTAAACAAGATACATGTGTTTAAAATCACTCTTCATAAAGCTATCATCAATGGCTGAAATTAAAATCATGCATAGAAATAAAATATCTTACATCATTTCCAAAAGAGTAACACTAGCAAGATTTCAACCCCAAAGTCTTTTCTTTATTGCACAAAAAAATGACTACAAGAGAGCTTTCTTTAGCACACGACTCTCAGATTGAATGATGTCAAATGACCCCTGACACTCTATTTAAAGGAATTTTTCCCAACGACTAGTTGGAGTGATCCATGTCAAAGTGATCTCGATTGTCGATGAGGATCAAAATATCTTTTAATCTCATTCGTTTAAATTTTAAATGCATTTTAATATATTAAAAATTAAAAATTTTGCATTTATTTCCTCAAAACTCTGACTTATTATTATTTTTTTTTAACTTTATTATTCTTTTTATTTTTTTTATTGGATCCTCGACTTAGCCTTTGGAAAAATCACCTAGGACCTAGGACTTATGAGGGGATAAAACATTTTCTAACCTTCAAGACACTTTACATGATGACTTTTACAATTTTACATCTCAAAGGGGAAGACCCATTTTGACACAGACCACCCAGTTCTACAACACAAATATAATCTAGCAAATCAAGAAATTTGTAATAACCTAATCAAATAGTTAGGATTATTTCCAAATTACTTTTACATAGACTCGAAGCACACTAGGATTTCCCTAAGATTTTAGTGACAAAATCGATTTCAGCTTTGGGGTTAGGCTGAAGGAAAACTCTGCCGATCATGGATCGGTGAGACAAAAAACCTTTCGGAATGTAGATCATCACTAGAAAATTAGGTTCACCTAGGCAATTACATACATGATACATATCTACTAAGACTATTTACAATTTACACATGCGGACTGGGTTTACAACATAATATGATCGGGCTGATGATGATAGTCGAATGGCACAGATACGACGATCAAGCGCTACCCTTTTGCGAAAAAACGAGTGTACTGCTATGGGTAGTTGACACGTAGTGGTCAACACCCCCGTTAATCCATGCCCAAAAGTGTCCATGATAAGCAAACTACAATACTCAATTACCAAATGACAAAGCATACCTTTAGGTTCGGGAGGGCCACCTTCAAACATACAATCATGACAGATGGTTTAGGGACCACATGGCTGGCTCAGGTGGCGGAGAAGTGGCAAAACAAGCTAGTTGGTGGCTACAAGAGGTTGCTCGCTGTCGGCTGAGGACCATCTTGGAGAAAAAAATTCTCCTAGGGATATCACCCACAAAATGGTGGGTAACAAGGCCGACTTTGCAAGTGAGTAGGTCGACATGCTCTTCTAGAATGATCTCCATCTTCTTTTGAGGGCCGACTTAAAGGAGTGCTTGTGACAAGGTCTTGGAGGGTTAATGATTCAAACAAACTCTCTTTTTACAATATGGAAGATGCCCAAATGGGTCTCCAATACATGACATTGACTCACTAGACTTTATGACTTAATAACCAAACCTAATTGCTGACAATGGGAGCTTGATTTACAAAATAAAATTCCTTGAGCATGAAACCCATGCCTCGAGCATAACAAAATAATTTATTTTTCTTATTTTCATAAATTACACAAAATCATGATCTACACATCTCATTATGAAGACCGAACCTAGTTACATATTTCAACATGTATGATATCCCTTTTGCTGCCCCGTGGGAGCCTTTGGCACAAGGAAAGTTAGTTATTCCGATGTCATGCTTTTGCTAGGTTGGGTATTTGAGAAATTGTTGGTCTGCAAGCTCAAGTTGTCTTGATTCTGTCTTTAGAAGCCTGAATTTCGCTTCTTACGCTCACATCAAGAACTTACTTCTCTCTGCCAACTTGGGTCGGCCAGGTTATTGTTGGCAAATCAGCCTCCCTATTTTTATGGATTCTAGCACTAATTTTGATGCCTTCAATGATGCCCATCCGTGTTCTCAATGCATTTCTGATATAGAAGCTCTCCAGAGAGCAGACTATGACCTTCCGGTGAAATTTTGGAAGATGTACCACATGCAAATTGAACAAGCAGACCGCATTCTAGTACTCAAGCAGCAAATTTCAAGGTTGGAAGACGAGGTTGACACACTCAAAGGGATTCTCACAAACCTCAAACTTAGCAAAAGTTTTCCAGCACTTCAGGAACAGTCTTCAAATCTTCCAGTTAAGCCAGATATAGACCTTAACAAGTCACCATCTGAATTGGAATGATCTTCATGGGTTCTATTAATAGGTTTCAGATTTTGTGGGTTTTGGGTTTGTCAATTTCAGTCGACAGTCACTATGTAATGTATTTCCTGATAGTTGGGCATTGTCCATTTAACATGTTTAAAAGTCGTTAAGCTGTCTTTGTAATAGGTCAGTAGCAGATAGGATCTGATATAGTTTTGAATCTAAGAGATGTACTCCCCCCCGTGTACTCGCTGTGACCGGACGCAACATTACTCCTAATGATACTCATTTTTGTCTAAAAAAAACTTAGGAAATAATTAAAAAATCAGGAATTGACATAATTAAGATATTTCCATTTGGAAAAATTACATGGGGTTGGAGATATTCCTCTGTGTTCCTAGCCTCAATGACACCTCTCAAAACTAGACCACTTGTTTGAGCTTCAATATTCTAATAGAAAGATCTACATCATTGCAGATTCTCTTGCATCATAGGCTTCAATTTTTGGCAATCATCTACTCTTGATCCAAGGCACTTTTGGGTTGTGTTACCTTATCTCATCTCCTCACCTCTTTAAGGTGTCCAAATTAGTGATTTGTTGAAGCATATGGGAGGCTTGGAGGTTTGTCGCTACTTTGCATAGTTGGAACTTCTCTAGGCATTATGTTGGATAAAATTTGGTATGGAAACCTATTTGGAGTTCAATAAATCAAGGACAATGTATCTTTTGAGTGTCCCTGGTTTCAGGCTTGCAGGCTAAGTAAGAAAAGAACCAATATAGGGGCCCTGCATAGGTTCAAAACTCAGTTTACCTGTCTAGCGAGACCTGTGGGCATCTGCGCTAGGCTTAGGAGTATAGTGGCAGTCCCACTAACTAGATCCCATGTCTCCTTGGTGACAGGTGACAAGTCTATTGATTCTACTGATAAATTTAAAAAATAAAAGAAGAAGAAGAAGAAAGAGGTCTTCCTTTATATCTGTGTTGCAGGAAACATGGCCCACCCTGTTTATCAGCCGCGTTTCCATATCTAAATGCTGAAATGTGACTAAAACATATTTCGGTTCATATGAAACGTGTTTCACATGTGGGAAACATGTTTCATACAAACTGAAATTTGTTTCAATGTTTGTACATTGTGCTTCCATATGAAATTTGTCTGATTTGGCCTTGATTTAATTGTTGGGGCCCACATTTTTGGTTTTAATGCCTAATCAAAGGTTAATTATGAATTAAGGAGGCTTCTAGAAACCTTTAAGACTGGAAATTTTTCTTTAAAAGAGGGTTTCACTCTTAATTATGCACAAAAATGTTGGCAATTAATGGTAATGACAAATTTAAGTGACATTTCTTTTATCATTCCTTTTCATCCTTTTACTTGAATTACCATTAATTGTTTCAGGATGTTTGAGAGTGGTTCTAACCTCATCGGACTTCATATGGAGAAAGTAGAATTTCATATCCCATTCAAAATTCAGCAGACTTAACACTGTTTTCAAGATTACAGGATTGGTGGGATTGTAGATTTTCATTAGATTCTATAATGTATGAGGGTATGGAATTCACAGATAATCAAGAGCACCTAGCTCTTTATGTAGCTCAATGTTAGTGATTTTTTTGTTGGACTCTTTTGTCATGGTCTTAGCAAAAATGTGCCATTTAAGCAAACCAAAATCATTGACTATGTATGCTAAGCTTTTTGTACAATATTTTTAAGCTTGGATTACATAATTTCATCAAAATTGGGTGGTGTTGATTGATGTCCCAAGAGGATTGAGGTATAGGAAAAAGGTGACACTAATGACGAGGATCCCAATATTCTCGATGGTGGAATATTTCTTGTCATGTATGTTTGTCATTTAAATGTTCTTGCTCATTTATTCATAGTGATTTCTTTCCAATTGTATATGTGTGTGTGTGTGTGTATATATATATATATATATATGAAGTTTCTCCGTTTCCAAATTTTGGGGGGATCATGTTTCTAGTGCATTCCCATTTTGGAAATATGTACCTGTTTCCCTGTATTATGCAACTTAGCTTTGGAGGGATCTTTGTGACTTTGCCTCTAGGAATTGGAAGGATAGGAGATAATTAGCCCATTAGAGAACTTATCTATCCTTTGATAAGATGACTATCAAAGACATTATGGGCTTGCTTCCTCTTAAGGATCAGTACAAGCTGAATATTGGCATCTAGGAACCTTTTTGGAGAGACTGGAGATGGAGATTTGAGAAGCCACTTTAGCAGTATGATTCAAAGAAGCTTTACACTCTTTTGCATTAGATGTAGCATTTATCTCTTCTGCTGAATGCTAGATGGACATCTTCTAACACTGAGGCTAGATGGATCCACCAGCTGCATGATGTTTGGTCTCCCCAACTGAGCTACAAGCTCTGAGTCTTTGCGTGGTTACTTGTTTACCAGAGGCTTCTCTTCAAGGTTAATCTTGCCAAAAGCTGTGTCCTTGTTGCAGTTGCTCAAAGATTTTGAAGCATATTTTATGGGAATGTAAATTTGCTAGATCTTGCTGGCAGCTTGTGCAGGATCACCATTCAGTTCTGCTTTAGGGACAAGTCCATTGGCATGCAGCACTTCTTGGTGACTCAGGGTCTTTGGTATTGTCACACTTTTTGGGTATTTGGGACTGCCTTCAGACCACAGCCTTGCTTACAATATGGAAACTAAGATGCAAATGTGTCATCTCTTCTTTGATGATGTCAATTGAGACCAATATTTTTGTCACTCTTGGCAAGAAGAGTTAGGTATGTAACTGTCTGCCAATGGCTAACTCTTGATTAAGGATGCCAAAGAGTTCAATGTTTTAGGCTAAAACTTTTAGCATATTCTGAGTTTATGGCTGCCCTAGTAGCTATTTGGAAAAGGATGTGAGATATCATTGTGTATAACCTTCTGTTTTTGTTTTCGTTTGTTTGTCAGCTATCTTGTAAATTTACTCCTGTAATATAAGATGTATTCTTCAAGAGAAAAATTGCTTCTTTTATTCTTGTTGATATCCTTTTTTAGATCTATCCTAGAAAAGATACATGCCCCTTTTAGTATCCAGGAGGTTGTTGCATTTAGCCATATTTAACATGCAATAAATCAAGCATCTGATCTGGATTGCTTTGTCTTTTAATCTTTATCGCAAACTTTGTTGTCGTTGCATTTTATGAAGGCAACGAGTTTGTGCTTACCATGCACCCTGTTTTTGCTGAAAGAGTTCAGTTTTTGTAAATATTTTAGAGCTATGCATACAGAGATATTATATATTCACAAGGAGGTTATCAGCAATTTACACTCATATGAGACATTATCATGCCTGAAATGCATGATCATAATGGGAACCTTTCTTTCTGCAGGAGAAAATTATTATAATATACTCTACTGTTGTCTTGAACTAGGTTGAAACTTGATGCTTATGAATTTAGGGTAAAATTATAAATATGATATGGTCATGAAGGGCATGACTGCATTGTCTGGATTGTTAGGTTCTCAATGCAAAACCAGAAAACGTGGAGAGAGAAGCTGAAATAGTAGCCCAAAGTGGTCGCCTTGGAGCCGTCACTATAGCTACCAATATGGCAGGGCGTGGAACAGATATCATCCTTGGTGGAAATGCAGAATTTATGGCAAAGTTGAAGCTACGTGAGCTTCTTATGCCGAGGTATTCTTCACTTAAAGCTACCTGCTTATCTAGCATACATTCAACTCAATGGCTTGTCTCTCAGGACAGGGGATCCATTAAAGAAATCCCATTCTCCAGCGTTGTGGTCATTTCCCAGCTATTTTTTGTTGTTGGTCTTTCAAAACTTAAAGGTATCTTGTAGAGTTAAGTGTCATCACTGACCATAAACTTTGATCCATTAATAATGGAACTAATCTCAAACTTTTGAAATTTAAAATTCTATTGCTAAACAGTGAACACAGGATAGAATCAGAAATCAAATCAGGGATGAGCTGAAGGATTTTGCAGATGTCATCGTTACAGTCTTCTTATTTTGCTCATGAAAGCAAAATATTTAAATATATGACTGAATTGTTCCCATGTTTTTCCATCTTAAGCTTCTTAGTGATTGCTTGTATGACCTGTTGCTATAGCATAAAGCACTAATATTGGCACAGCCCTTGAGACAGCAGGAGTATGCTGTCTTTTGAAATTTCATAATGGATTTTTCATTAGAGTAAATGAAATTGCAAGTTTCTTGCTAAAGGAACTCATGCAGATTATATTTGTTTAAGACCGTGGAATGTAGCTCCCTCAGAACAAAGCAATTACTTTTTACATTACTTTCCATTCTCCTTCTTGCAGTCTTTTGATTGCTCATCCTCAGTTATAATTGCTGGTGGCAGATGCCATCTCGTCCTGAACAAAATTGTTAGAATGGAATGTGCTCAAAAATTTTCTTCGATATATGTTTGAGGCTTGAGCTGAAAATCATATCTTTAGCTCTGTTTATAGTCACTGTCCATAGATGTGAGTAAATCTTCACAATACTTGCTGGGAAAATACGTTTTAATGGCACTGGAATTATTAAGAAGGCTACTATTGTGCAGAATGATATGTCTAGCTTTATTATATTCTACTTGAGAACATTCTATTTTGATTTTCTGTTTTAAGTTCTTTTGGATACTGTAGGCAACCATTACATTTTTTTAAGGATTTAAAATTAATTACTTTACTGAACTGATATATTCTTTCCATGGCAGGATTGTTAACACAGTGGATGAAATGCAGTTTGAGAGAAAACAAAAATTGCCTCTAAGAAAAAGCTGGAAGGTACGTTCTCATCAAGGCTATAATTGGTGTATCTGGATAGTGAAACAAGAAAAATAAGTACCATTACCATGGAGTCAAACCATTCTGAAATATGGATATCCTGGTGGCTCTGAACTCAGGTGAATGAAACTCTATTTCCATGCAAATTGTCTCAAGATAGTTTGTCCTTGGTTGAGGATGCAGTTCAGATGGCTGTCAGAACATGGGGTAAGAGGTCATTGACTGAGCTTCAGGCAGAAGATCGCCTATCATATGCGTGTGAGAAGGTGAAGTGAAATTCTGTTATGTAGTTATATGAAATTGTTGCCAACTCTTACTTCAGTATTAATATATGGGATTATGTAGATGCATATCACTGACATGATTTGGGCTCTCATATAACTGCAAGGAGACATGGTTTCTTAAAAGCTGTAACTATTAACTGTGCATTAATACTTGATCTTATGCTTGATGCGTTCTTGATTTTCACTGGCAATGAGTTGGCATCTACTAGGTTTTTTCACTTTCACTTTCACTTTTTATGGCTATTATCAATTACATCTGGGGGAATAAATGGTACTAACCAGGTATTAGTAAATAATTCACTTACAACTAAAGTAGGAGACTCATCATGAGAGTGTCAGTTATATGCCTGTCCTGCCCAATGATTTGTACAATTGTGCATGTTAATGAGGGGAAGGGTAATTTCTATTCTGAATTGCCCAAGTTGGTTGAATCTGTTCCCAGCTGGAGCATTCTTAATTTGACATTTTGAAAATTTTCCAGTAGTGGGGGACCAGTTCTTTATGTTCACCATTTTGTGTTATTGTGTATAACCAATTTCCCATTTCATGATTAGGCAGATGAGCTGATCCAAGCATGGGAAAACAATATTCCAATGATTTTGTTGAATAAACTAGCAATGCTTACTTCAGTTCCAAGACAAATTCTCCCTAGATTCATTTGTTGGTGAAGGTATGGCTTGAGAAGTGATCCAAGAACCAAGGCAAAAGAAAAACAAGAAAGCACTACAAATATGGTATGTAAAGTCCATGTTATAAGGAAACCTTATCAACATCCTAATCATTAAAGTTGATACTTCAACCATTCAGTATATTGACATTGTTCCAAACAAAAACAACTGACCTATATTCCAAAGAATATTAATATCAATACAGTTGGGTCTCGAAGTAGAAGTCATCTTGGGAATCATAAGACATTAGGTTCTTTCCAAGAACCCTATAAATGCACAACCCCACAAAAGATTAAATTAGTGTAGCCACAATGTTGCACATATCACGATAATATCAGAATTATTGTGATATTATCGCTGAAAGAGCCTTTGCTGATATCATTGACAAAAAAATATCGCGATAATTTTCCCATGTTAATTTATCGCGATAATTTCAAAATTATCGTGATAATTTCAAAATTATCATGAGACGATGGGAAATTATTGGCCTGCTACAAAAATCGTGAATATAAGTTGCGATTTTATTTTTTCAAAGGTCATTTTCGTTTTTTCTTGTGCTAAGATTGAGCTCCGCGGATTGTGTAAGTCTTATGACCATTTTTCATCAAGCAAAAAAGGGAAAATCCATATTTTTCTTTGCCATCAGCTGCGCATTTTTGGAGTGGAGATTTACTCCAATATACCATATCCATATTTATTATTTCTAGGTATGTAAAAGAAAATTTGCCTTTTCTTTGTTTTCCAAGATTAGCATATACTATAAATTTAGAGTCTGCCTCTTCTTACCCCTTTTTGAATTTCCACATTTGTTTTGTGTTTTAGCTCCAAAACTTGAAAATTTAATCAGAGCTCTACAAAATGGCAAAGCCATTGGACCAAATGTAGGAGTATGGTGAGTCATGTGAGGATGATAATAGAACAAAGTTGAGGTGCAAGCTCTGTGGAATGGAAATGTTTGGCGGAATCACCCACTTGAAATACCACCTTGCCAAAATCTTAGGGAATGATGTGCATATTTGCCCTAGAGCTATCCCATACATTGTCATTATTGCAAAGAACTCAAGTCTTTATACTACTAGAAAGAGAGAATAGAGGGAGGAACTAAGCAATTTCATGGGAACTGTTACCCACCATTAGTGGGTGTCCCCGTAGGAGAATTTTTCTCTTAGATTTGTCTTCAGCTGATAGCCAACAACCTCGACAGGCACCAATGTAGCTGATATTATGCTAGTTGATCTTTGCTCCTTGAGCAAGTCATATGTCCCCTCGCCCATCTGTCGAGTGCGTATGTTTGAAGGTGGGCCATCTAATCCTAAAGGTATGTTTTTCATTGTGCAATCAGGTGCTTATGCTTGTTTTTCTTTCTTGGGCACACTTGGTATGGATTATTGGGTGACTTGGAAGGATGAATGGTTTTCACTGTAGTCTTATTCACTTACCTTAAATGGGGTGGTTAATCCTCAACCCTAGTCCTGTGGGATCTCGCCTATTGGCTTATAGTTTTAGGATGGGCACTACTTGGAAACCTTGATTTTGGTAGCGCGGTCCCATTTTCCCATTTCATATTGTTAAAATTGGCAACTAGGACCAAACTCCATGTGGGTCATCTTATTTATGGCAACTGATATTTTTGTTGGATTCGTCTCGTTGAGAGGTGTAGGATTGATGTAAAGATCATTCGATTCCAACATGTATTCATGGAGATATGAATTTATTTGTGTTATGGGACAATTCGTCAAGGTCGGCTAGCAACCAAATTGCCCCCACTTGTGCTCAACGTTTTAGTATAAAAAGAGCTTTGCTTGTTAGTCATTTGTACACACACTCTTCTTGTGATCTCTTCCTCTCTGGTCTTTAGGTTTTGGTGGGAGGAGAGATCCTAAGAGACTACGCAACCCTAATAAGAAGAATCCCTAGCTCTATGTTGCCATGGAGGAGACTTTAATGAAGCTACAATAACGCAGCAAGGAGAGATCTAATTGCAAGTCTAGGAGAGACCTTATTCGGTGTCCTAAAAGGCTTCCTAACGCTATCCTAAAGGAAGGGATTCTAGCCACAATAAGGAAGTGTCCTAAACATAGAATATTTGGCCACTTCCCTAACCCTGAATGCAGTCTCCTAGCTGCAACACAGAAGGAAGAAATAGTGAGGAGATAAGGGTTGTTTTAGGGTCAAAACAAGGGTCCGAGTTGATGTCATGGAGTCCGAGGGTGTTACTGTTAGGCCGAGTTCTTGAGGGCTAAACGTTGTTGATTTTGGAACTTCTTTGGGCATGTTTTAAGGGACCGAAAGCTACAGTTGTTGTTGTGCTAGGCCGCAGGCCATAGCATCATAGTTGGGCTTACGTAGGGCAGTCAAGCGCTGGTATATGCCCTAAGGCAGCAGCATAGCAAGGGAGGGGCTCTCTTAAAGTGTGTCGCAGTCTTTCAAAGGGTTGTTTGGGGTCTGTTGGAGGAGTCTAAGGCTACAACAGTGTGCCCTAACTAGGGAGTCACTAACAGCAGTATACAAACAGGGTTGCATCAACATTTGAGGTCTGTTGGGTCAATAAGTTGACCAATTTAGGATCAGTTTGATACTGTAGTCAATGGGAGCCAATTAGAAAGGTTGACTTGGAGAATTAAGAGCCTTTCTTAGGAGCACATATTGCAGTGAGTGGATTGGACAAAGTAGCTGTTGGAATTTCTAAGTATGACCAATTAGAAATCCTTCTTGTACTATGTGGTTTATTTCTTCCTACTTGTTTAATTACTTAACAAGTTATTTACCATGTAAATACTGAAAATAAACACAAGTACAGTATCAACATCTACAGATCATCAACCGAAAGAAAACAAGCACACAAGTGACATCATTATTTTTGGACCAAGTCCCCAGAAAAACCCAATTCGGGAAAACCGGTGCAGCTATTCAGAGGGTTTTATTATTATGCAGTTTTCAAAATAAAACCAGGGTGCTAGAAATGGCTCACCCAACCGAGAATGCCCTCGGAAATAGTACCTCTCCTTGGAGACCGATATTTCATCCAATCAATCACCAGATGAACGATCCCGCAATAACAATTGCAGCTCCCACTGCTTTGCATCACTCTAATAGCGACTACGTCACCCTACTTGACTCACCAGCATCAAGTCTATCCCATGAAATCCTTCCAGCATTGCCTCTTGGCCCTGCGTCAGTTTCTGGAGCTTCTGCGTCAACCCCTAGACCCTCTGCGTCGCACACGCTGGCCTCTCCTAGGTCTGCGCAGCTCCTGGCTACCTCTACGTAGCACCCAGTTGCCTCTGCATCAACCTCTCCGGGCTCTGTGTTGTCTCTCCGGTACCAACTCTACCTCTCTGCTATGTATTCACTGCCCCTCGCTGCTGATCACTGATTTTGTCTCTCTTAGCAAACCCCACTCTAGAGAATAGAATGACTGATCACTCTGATGTATTCTCCAACTGACCCTCAAGCCTCCTCTTATACTTTTCTCATTGGTCCATCAACGACTGAGATTAAATCTCTAATCAATGGCTAAGATTAGATTTGGCTTGATCGATGACTTTTGGAACATTCTAACCCAGTTTTATATTAATACCCATTAATATTTTATTTTCCCTTAGTTTAGACTTAGGAACTCCATTAAAAATATTAATTATTTTAATATCTCCCAAACTGGTTAGAATCTGCCCAAACCATTTTTGACTCTTGGAGATCTCATGTGCTTTAGCCTCTCCACCAATTTTCATGGCTAAAGCACATTCAATGCTACCCCAAATCAACACTCCCTCTTAGTGAGGACTGTGCTCTAGTAATACTCAACACTAAGCGTCACCCTGATTATTTGGCATCGGTCCCTGTGTTGATGCTAGGCCTCCTCGCTCAACATCCTCTGCACTATTGCATCCTGTACTGTTGCCCATGGCCCTGCCACTGCCACTGTTGCATCTGTACGACAGCTCCCTCTGCATCCGTGTTGTTGCTGGTCCATCCTCCCAGCACTACATTTGCACTGCATCCCCTCTCATCATGTTGCATTGTGTTGCCCATAGCACTCCCACTACTAACTGTTGCACTGCAACTCAGTTACCAAGAAGTAACTGATCCACCCAACTCTGACATCCCTGTCAGGCTAGAGACACTCCCGATGCTGAAGCTCTCTTTGTCGCTAACAGGTGCTCCCTCTACTGACCTCTTTGTTGTTGCAACAACTCCTTGCATCTCGCATTGTTGCACACCTCTCTGTGCCATCCTGCACTGGTGCAACATTCCCGCGCCTCTCGCATTGTTGCAACCTGCTAGCCTCGCATTGTCCCAAGACTCCTGCACTGTAGCACTCTTTGCCGCTTCATCCGCATCCGTCTCTACCGACATCACCAGTCCTGCTACTCCTTTTCGGGGCTCCCATAGCAAGGTATAATCTGAGAGGTTGGGTACCTCAAGGATCCTAGCCCTCATCGCCTGTAGTCCGTCTGACTATAGCTCAATGTCTCTCCACTTCTTCTCAGGTGGCTACTAGTTATTTGTTGTAGCATGATTTGTTTTGGACTATATAGGCCATTTAGATCCTCTTTGTTGATGTAATTTTGGTTCAAAGATGGATAGAACTCGATGCTATTTTGGTTATATGCACTAGTCATATGATTGAATTTGTATCATCCTCCTATAAACGCTTTAGTTCCTAAATTCTAAATAGATTTGAATCTTTGTCTATATTTCATTTTGTATGTTCGTAATTCATTCTTATATCATATCTATATATATATATATATATATATATATATATATATATATATATAATGTGTTTCTCCATGTCTTATTTCTAGGGTCATTGTGTCTCTTGTTGGGCGCTTGTATTTTTGTGCCCCATGTCATTGTAAAATTTCCACTACCCAAAAGGTGATATTAGCCCAATACATTATTCCATTTACTTATGCACAACAAAATCAAATTTTCAACTGAAAGTAATGAATATAAAACATGAACATCATTCACCAAATTAAAATGCAGTGGAATATACGAGAAACCAATCACACAATTGACACAAATACTTTTACACAAATGTCCCTGGAAAAACCGCAAGATGGGGAAAACCAAATTTCAAGATGAGGGTGTCAAAATTCCTGAATTGCAACAATTGGAATCTTTTCTCCTAACTAATTAACAATTTAATTGTTTACAAAAATTAATGAATAAACCACATTGTAATTCTTCACAAAATAAATATGTTGCAGAAGTAAAATCAAGAACTGAAAAATAGATGCACACACATAAAATTTAACACAATTATTTTGGATCAAAAAGTCCCCGGAAAAACCCCAAAGGGAAAACCAGTGCAACAGATGAGGGTTTATATTTTATTAAGCAACAAATTTGGAGAGTACAACAATTTGGATTCCCAATTGGCAATCCTATGGAAAATATCTAGCCAAAATAATATGGAGGAAACTTCCCCCTTCTGCAATCAATCCGACCTCCACTAGCCTGCTCAAACCCCACACTGGCAAACTCACTTTGCCTAGAATTTGCACTGCCTACAAACTGGCTCCGAGTGAATCATCCAACGGCCAGTCTCCCTCTACCCCTGGAAAATATTTGCTCTGCCTCCTGGATGATCTCCCGGCTTCTGGCAACTAAAACGACCCCTTTCCGGTGACTCACACTGGGGTTTCTATTTACTCGCACTGGCTTCTGCGGCCCTCTCCACAAATAATTCGGCCTCCTATCTCCTACCACTCCAACACTGGAGAAATGTTGGAAAATTCCCTGGAATCCTCTTGAATTTTTTGGTGCTCCCTCTCTTCAATGCTCTCTCTTTGGTTAGGTCGATTTGCCTTAGCTAACTCGCTCTCCCTATTTTGTCGTTCTCCATCCCATCGACTTGCTCTTATAATCTCTCACTAGAGCATCAACGACCAAGAACTAATCATGATCAATGGCTAAGATCATCTTAGACTTTATCCAAGTCACTTTCTGTAAGTCTCTAAGGCATAAGTCGATCTCCTCAATTAATTCCCATTAATTATCAATTTTCCTAAGATAGACTTAAGCATTTTTAATTATTGATTAATTAACTTAGTTGAGTGGTCTCTAGTTGTTTTCTCCTGAAACCTTTTCTGAGTTTTGGAGATCTTGTGTTCCTTAGCCTCTTAGACACAAATCAAGATTAGAACACCCGTTTGATGCTACCAAAAATCAAAAACTAACGGAGGGTCTTATTATTAATCTTCAACAAATTTGCTAATGAGAAATTACATTCATTGTTCGCCTAACACTGGCAATTCGATCTTCACTTTGAGAGATCAAATCAACTAGGAAAGGCCACGCGACCCTCCATTTGCAAATCGCTCAGTCTTTCCTGGCACTCACACAACCCTTTGGCAACTCAGACTGCTCTTGTGGCAATTCGCACTTCCCTTCCGACAACTCACAGAGGCAACTCACACAGCCTTCTATGCAAAATAATTTAGTTAGCATAACCTCCCTTTGAAACTCAAAAGTTGGAAGTGTCTCAAATGAAAAATAAACCCGGAAATCTCCTTCTCAATTACTATTGTTGAAAACCTCCTAGTGTCTTACTGAAAACTCACTAAACTCCATGTGTTCCAACGTTGTCCATCAATTTCCCTTTATAATTTCTCATTCACAAATCAACGGCCAAGATTAGAAGTTATCTTGTCACAATCGATCGCTAGGATCATCTTAGAACTTCCAAGAAGCCTCTAGAGGAAAATTGATATTATCTCAACTAATGTCAATTAATTAACCAGTTTTCCTAAGTTTTAACTTAGGAAATATTTTAAAATCACTAATTGACTTAATTAAGACATTTCCCTTGGTGAAACTTAGTAAGAATTACATGGGCTTGGAGATAATTCATTTCTCTGTGTTCCTAGCCTCAATGACACCTCTCAAGGGTAGAACAGTAACACCTATCCGAGCTACAATATTTAGCAATCATCGTGTTAGGTGACTTAGTTTGTAGCATCTTTTATTGTTATACATGTTGCTGCCATTGTTTCTTTCCAACCCACAGAAAAGCTGTTAATTATCAGTACAAAACTTTTATACGACCAATCACATTGTTAATAATAACATTTGAACTCATATGCCTTCTAAAATACTGTGATTCTCTTGTAACCCGTGTTGTGAATAGCAAATCATATTGTGAGAATTGACCATTATATTTTGTAATAAATACATGTGTGCATGGGATTTAACTTGTTTTTGACATATTATAATTTGGGCACCATATTCACTTATTTAGGGTATTTGATCATCTTTTCGATGAATATAAAATATTCTCCTTTTAATGAAAATGGAAAGAATTCTATATGTTGGTGTTATGGTAGTTAAGCTCAACTTTGTTGTCTTGCAGTGGTCATTAATCAATATCCTTTATGACTTCCCTGTAGTGGGAGATGGTAGCCCACATTATTGGTTAGTGTGGTATTTGATGTTTAGTTATTAGTCCCTTTAGGGTTAAGTAATCTAGCCATAGGACCTATAAAATGTGATTTTCATCACAATTGTAATCACTTATGTATATATATGATATTCATGCTTATTCGTGTATGAGGGTACCCTTGAAAAATCAGAGCTTTGGTTGCACTTTATGGTTATTTGGTTATGCTTGTGGATCTAGTTATTCTTATGTTAATGGTTTTAGCTTGTGGAAAGAGCATTTTTTGGCATCTTTTTTTGTGAAGAAAGAATTGTTTTTGCGACTCCTTGTTGAGTGGAACTATATAGTGATTTCACCAAATGAACATGATGTTCCTATTGTAGATCTACTGGTCCATTAGATCTTGAGTAGGAGTGAGAGAAGTATTGCAGATTGCAAGAGGATAAAAAGGGAGGGTGGCTACAAATAGCATTGGATTTTTTCTAAATGCAATTTGTTGTCATTTTTTTAAGGTTGTTTCTAGTCGTAAATTTCATACCAAGGGATAACTGTGTCAGTCTGCTGCTTATTTTATGTGATTCAGAAATATCAGCAAGTGGTCTAACAAGACATTTTGTGTTAAAACTGACCTTTTATATTTATATTCCACTTTCCTAGGGCCCAATCCAAGATGAAGTCCTTGCAAAGCTACGCAATGCTTTTGAAGCTATTGTTTGTGAGTATAAAATCTATACAGAAGAGGAGAAAAATAAGGTACCTATGTCATTGTGATGACATTCTTGTATTTACTGCTTATTATCTGGTGTGGAAATGTCATCCAATTTTGCTTATGTAATTAGCAATGTTGATTCAGGTTATTACAGCAGGGGGACTTCATGTAGTTGGTACGGAGCGGCATGAGTCAAGGCGTATTGACAATCAGGTATGAAAACTGAAGAAATGGTTTCAAACATTTAAAATATGTTAAGCAGAGAGACAATGTCGGTGATATAAATTTTGTTCAGTTTGTGATGAAACAACAATGATGTATGAGAATATATCAATGTGGGTTTCCCTGGTCTGTCATAAACAATCCTTCGTATGCTTCTGTATGATTTAGTTGATATGTTTCATTACTAAATGCAACTATTTTGATATCTGCTGGATATGTCGAACATGTTGCATCTCTTCACTTTGTGTTGACTCCGATGCCATGCCAATCAATTTCAACATGTTGTACATTCACTGAATATTGTAAAGCTGACGCTAGTTATCATCTCCCTTTCTTTAAAGCCTTTTATAAGATCCTCTGCAAGAAAACTTTATTGACCATATCATTCTTATTGATCCTTTTAGACCATTACTTGATTTGGATCCTCGATGTTATAGTCTGTTAGTTATAATGGATATTATTATATCATTTCAAAAGCCTGGTTGGCTGCATTATTTAATGACAGTCTGTGATAATGATCATTAAAAATCCACCCCAAATATCCACACCACCTAACCATACATGTTTCATTTTATTTTAGCTAGTGTTCTTTTTGTAAATATGATTGTTTTGACCATAACTGCTGCCATCATCAAGGACTTTCAAGTTTCTGCTACCTTGAACGAGCAACCTTTTTGTCCCAGGCTCCAGCTTAGTGTCATTCAAGCTGTTTCTTAATTCATGCTTGAATCTACTTTGTGAAATTTTGACATTCACTATTATGTTGCAAAGTTGCTGCCTGTATTATCACTACCAATTTTGAAGATTAGTGTTCCTGATACTTAACATAACTAGGTGATGCATATTCATTTTGATATTGATAATTGTATATATTATAAGCACATCTTTTGTTTCAACATAACATCTCATCCTTTATGTATCTAGATATTGTCCACTAAACTCATCTATTATTTTAATTGCTTATGTTATCCACGTTAATATATTCTTACAGCTGCGTGGAAGAAGTGGTAGGCAAGGTGATCCAGGAAGCTCAAGATTCTTTCTAAGTCTTGAAGACAACATCTTTCGCATTTTTGGTGGAGATCGCATAGAGGTTGGTGTTGTTTTTCTGTTGCTATTCTTAGAAGAAAACCATCACTTCTCCTTTGAGTTTTACGATAACATAAGACCATACTTCTTACGCAAGTCAAGTTTCAAGTCAATTGGCTACTGGGATACCTCTATTGGAGCTTCCTTTGGTTGATGAAAGGTTATCAATTCTGTTAATTGGATTAGACTGTTGACTTCCCATTAGAAATTACTAATTAGGGATCAATAAAGCAACATTGCACCCAATCACCACCATTACCCTTATATAGGGTAAATACTAAATAACTAGTTTTATGTTAATGCAAGGACATGCTTCTTACACAAGTCAAGTTTCAGGTCAAGTAGCTGCAGGGATACTTCCGTTGGAGCTTCTGTTGGTTGATGAAAGGTTATCAAGTCTGTTAATTGGGTTGGACTATTGACTTCCCATTAGAAATTAGGGATCAATAAAGCAGCATCACATCCAATCACCAACATTACCCTTATATAGGGTAAATACTAAATAATTAGTTTTATGATAATGCAAGAACATGCTTCTTACACAAATCAATTTCCAAATCAATTAGTTGTAGGGATATTTCTATTATAGCTTCCTTTCGGTTATCAAGTCTATTAATTGGGTTAGACTATCGAATCTCCATTAGAAATTAGGGACGAATAAAACATCATTGCATCCAATCGCCACCATTTCCCTTATATAGAGTAAATACTATATACTAAATAATTAGTGAATTGTCTTGGTTAGGGATGGTGGATGCTAGGCGTCTCTGATTGCATAATTCAGCTGTATTCTTGGACATTCTTATGAACCCAGGGTGTCCATATTCTGTCTTTCACACACAGCACAGAGATTAAAGGCAGACATGGTGCACTTCATATATATAATAAAATAGTAATTGATAGACATGTGATTGCAATGAATAAATGTGTTGGCATATATAGCCTTGAAAATGTGGGTCACGGTGAAGGGATGTGACTTTTAGGGAACATAAATAATAATAATTAATATTAACAATTTTGTTAATTAGGTTTACTGTATGCATTTTTAGGTGATATATGAACATAAAAAAAAATCATATCGACTTTGGTATATGAAGCTTTGGGTGGTGACGATGTGCATTTATTGATCACATGGCTAAGCATCCAATCTTCTCTATTGTCAGTATGAATTGAGCATATGCCATTGCCATAAATCTTAGAGCAATCCCAAAAGAAAGAAGAAAGAAAGAGAAACAAGAAATTCTATTAAGGTCAACTATTAGACTGAACACCAAACTAGGTCAATGGGACTCAAAAAATACAGCAAATAATAATATAAAAATAAGGAGTCCACAGGAGTCCCCCCCCTAAAGCAGAAATAAAGTAAAGTCTTAAAATTATAATAGAATACATTAGTCATTAATTTTGATCTCTGAATCTGTATGTCATGATGAAGCCCATCTCTTGATGAAATGCTAACTCTCTAATCTCAAATTCAGTTTGTGGCTGACTTTGTACAACATGGTAAATTGCGTGACAAAATCAGTACATATTAGCACATTAGTGCAGAGGAGTGTATTTGTTAACTAAAGCTATAACATTTTATCGACCATTGAAGCACACTTGAAGGCTCCATGCCCAAGGATATGTCAGAGGATTCTTGCACCTATAGAGCTCTGATATCGTCAGAGCTTTTAAGCTTTTTCTTCCCTCTTCTTCTCTATTGTACTCAAATTCCGCAAACCCTCCAGGGATATCGTAAAGTGATGCTAGCATGATGAAATAGAGTCATGTAACTGTTGAGAAATCTAGGGCATGTTGGAAATACTGAGGGGGGCTGAATCAGTATTTCTTTTCAATTGTTATTTTTACCAGTTGGATCACTTATATTTAGAACACAAAATAAACAATAAGAATAAAAGCTTTTATTATTTTCTTCTTTACAATAAATTAAGTACACTATATATAGGGCTCCAACCCTAGATGAAGACACCGATCTTCAATCTCCCAAGCTCCAACCTATATTTTGCCAAGCAGCGACTTGGTCTTCCAAGGCTCCAACCTTGTCAATTTAGAGGCACCAACCTCAAGGGCTCCAACCCTATATTTGGTTCAGGCTCCGACCTGGTTTCTTGAGGACTCCAATCCTCTAGGGCTCCAACCCTATCTTCCAAGGCACCAACCTTGTACTTTCGACGCTCCAACCTCTTGGGCTCCAACCCTCAGCTTCACTTCATCAAGATGTATTTGGTTATACTTCATGGCTCCCAATGTCTTCTTCAATGAGCCCTATCAATCTTCGCTTAGTCTTCACTTTGGTCTCCACGTTACATCATCAATGACAACCTTGTCTTCTTAGAAGGTGTCGCCACTGCTCTTCATGTCACCCATACAAAGATCTCCAAGGTTACCTCATGATGACATCAACGATGCATCATGGTCTTCAATATTATCTCCAAGACCTTCAAGATGTCTTCAATGAACAACTCAAGTCTTCACTATTCAATACTTCTCTTGCCTAAAAACTTCACTTCCTCACACAGGTCCAAGGCTGCAACAAGTAGAGGCCTAAATGTGTACACACTCCACAAGTCAAAGCTCCTCCGATGACTGCAATACTCAAGCTCCACTGAGGTCAATCAAACCATTGTTTCAAGATGTCTACACAATGCTGCTCTAAGGCTTCATTACGAAAAACTTCTTTAATATATTTGCTCAACAAACTCCAAGGGATCTTCAGCGATGCTTAGAGATGCTTCAATGAGGCCTTCAATCAATATTTCAAAGGTTTATACGAAAGGTTTACAATGTCTTCAATAAGGACATCACAAGGTCTATTCTTTGACAAGGCTTCTTCAATGTTTCTTTAGAATTTCACCCACCATAGGCCTACTATAAATGTCATCACAAGTCTGTAATAACAGGTTCAAAATATCTTGTTGTTGCTCCAGATATCACTGGACCGAGGTTTTGTGCTAGATCTGTAGCCTATTCCGAGCTCTTGTGGAGAAATATTACAACAGGTCTGATCCACAATAATGGTCCAATTTTGTGCCATAGCAAGGTTACATAGTAATGATGGCAGGTCCGAGTTCTGTGCAAGAAATACAACCTTTAACACAAGACTGTCCTCAAAAAGAATCTGCCCAAAAACAACATTTTCCTGCTCCTCGGCTTCCTATACTCTTGGTTGGAGGCTGCAACATGAGAAACAAGGTCTAGAGTCTTTAAAAGGTTCTTGTAGTTGCTTTGGTTGTCAATTTATAACCCAAACTGTATTCTTTTTTATCTCCTTGTTTTTGTTTTTGTTTCTGTACCTTATCTCTGAATTAAACACCAAAATCATGGTTAAAATCAATGTTGCATTAATCGTTATCGGGATAATATCGGCGCGAGAAAAAAATCGTAATTATCGGGAAATAATCGGAGATAATCAGGAAAAAATCGTTTGGTACAAAAATATTCATTTTTTTCAATTTTTTTAATATCTAAACCATCTACAACATAAAAGAAATACATTGACACATAAATATGATAAAAGAACTAATATATAAGATGTTTAATATCATTTCTAGTGCTAAAATCACACATAACATTGAATCATGTCCTGAATAGTAAGTCCTGACTCCTGAGTCCCAACTCAGCCTCAAAATATCAACAAAAAATATAATAATGTATCTCATCATGTCATAATGTCATATACAATAAAATGAAGAAAATACCTAAAGTCTAATCCTATTGATTTCCTCTGCCCCTCTCGCGAGAAAATGCCACAGCTTCCCTTTCCCTCTAGATGTAGATGCTGGTGCTGGTGGAGTTGGCAGTGGAGTCTGGTGTGCTCTAGAAGCTGAAGAACTAGAAGTAGGAGCTATAGGAGGTAGACCACGTCCTCTACTAGTGGCAGGGGTAGCTCGAGCAGGTGGTGTCACCTGGAAACATTACAATCTCCCAATCTTGAAATCCTGAAAAACTGATAAGTCTACTGGATTTTGAATGAAATCTAAAATTCTACTTTTTCCATATGAAATCCAATGAGGCCGGAACCACTCTCAAACATCTTGAGTCATTTCATAGTAATGTTAAAAATTTAAGTAAAAGGATGAAAATGAAGATTAAGGAGACTTAACATTACCATGAATAGCATATCAATACTAGGGCCTAGACTTGATCATTAAGCTGCCCCACTCAAAAATTATTTGTTTCTTTAAAAAAAATTGCATTTCGAACATTTAGCATCCCTTATAAAACTGCGCTACCCTGACCCTCTACGATAAATTGGGAAAAAATCGCTTATAAAAAAAAATGTGAGTATTACTCGTGATAATATCGACTTCGGGAAAAAATTGCGATAAAGCAATAATATCACGATATTATCGTGATAATATCGCGATATTATCGCAATTTTAACAACAAACTTAAAATGAGGTGCTAGACGTCATATTTATATGGGATTTCACCTTGCACTGAAGGGACACGTCTATCTGGAGGTAGGCTAACACGAATGGTTGATCATAGGTTGGCTAGCTTTTAAAATATATATTTTTCTAACTTAAAAATCCATTTTCTCTTTAACTACGGAGAGTTTGAGAATAAGTGAGGACTTGTTAGAAACAAGAAAAAATCCTCTTTAAGATGGTCTAGGTCCCATTGAGAAAAGATGCCTCTAAGGTGGCAAAAATATTTTTTCTTTGTGACTGTCCTTAAATTTTATGCATTAAAAGTTTGGGACAGCATGAGGAATGTTTGGGACAGTATGGCTTCTCCATTGTTTGGCTTCTTCATCATCATAGGATCATGTAGGACATCCATGTCATCATGATAGTGTCCAGCAATGAGTGTATCATCCATGTCAGCACATAATGGTGTAGTGATATGTCATAATGCAACATCAAATGATCTCCAACCATGTTACCACCATCAAGTGTGTGACATCATCAAGTATCATCTAGTGTGGTCATTCTTCAAGAGTTTGACATCATAGAGTTAAGGTCTAGATCATCAAGTGCATGCAACATTAGATCAAGGACTTCTTTCATTAGTGGTTTAACTTCTTCGTGACTTGACATCTTCATTGATGGTATCCTGTCAACCAAGAGTCATGACATCATCATCTAGAACCAGGCATCTCAATAATATTGGCATCTCAGTCAATGCCATATTGACATCAATGACAACCTTGATGAACAATCTCCCCCTTTGTCATTGATGGCAATATTCTTGCCCTTCCAACATTCTCTCCCCCTTTGACATAAATGGCAAACAGGGTGCCCAAGTGCTCCCCCTGTCAAGCTGCTTCTTTTCTTCATGAATAGTAGTTCTTCATAGGTATGTTACTCCCCTTGTCATGGTGCTCTTCCTTCTGGCAATGTGGTCCATGATAGATGTGTCTACATTTCTTCATGTGATGAACCATCTCCCCCTGTCTGCATGAACTCCTCTACCTCAAGAAAGATTACTTGCTTAATGATCAAATGAAAGAGATCCTCAACAATAGTCCATCAGATTAGTAAGGGATCATGTTCAATGGAGTTGCTTTCGAGAGATGATCTATAAAAATTGTCCATGTGTGACTGATCAAGGGTTTTATAGGGCTCTTCTTGGATAGCTTCTGCAAGAATTGTTATGAATCATAAGCTCCTCCTAACAATATGCATGGTCTCCTTTTTGGCAGAATTTCATCATCAATATTTGAAATATCATATTTGCCAAAGATGTCTTTATCAAATTAACAACATGTGTTGTTGGCTTGAGTGTTCAAGAGACTTTCAGATCCAATTTGCTTCCTTCTCCATACTTGAGTGACTTTCTTTTTTGGCTTGGTTGTCATGGTTCTAGCTTGTGTAGGGACCCAAGTCAAGTTACAATCACGCGCCATATGTCCAATGTTATGGCAATTGAAGCACTCCGTCTTGTTTATGGATGAGTAATCATGACTTCTTCTTGCAAAATTGGTTCTAGGAGATTGACATGGACCATCATATTTGTCTTTGTGATATGCCCTACAATTTTTTTCTATGTGCCCAAAGTTTGTACAAGAATAGCAATAACCAAGAAATATACTTTGGTACCTAGGAGATGAAGATTTCTTGATGTGCCTTTGAAGTCTTTTTGCCTTGGGATTCTTTGATGATATCCATTGCCTTTTGTATTCTTGACATCATCTGCAAGTCTCCTTGGAGTAGGATTTCTTGCATAGATGTCTTGACTCTTCTCCTTGCCTTTGCTGGAACTAGGAGCATCAACATTTCTTCCAGTCTTCCTCACGTCCTTTTTGTTTGAAGCATTAGGGTTTGCATCATTCTTGCTTGAAGATTCACCTGCATAGCCAAGACCTGATTTATCAAGGGGAGACCTTTGATGACTTAGGATGTCATCTAGGGTTTGATAACTTTTGAAGTTCTCATTCAGCAAGTCAACTTCCTTTTTAAGAAAGACAATTTCTTCCTTCATTTTCTTGCATTCTTCATCCTTCTTTGATAGGATGATCTCCATTTCTTCCTTCATCTTGGTTGCTTCACATGATTGGGCCTTAAGAGAAATGATTTTTGATCTTAACTTGGTGATGTCATCATCCTTTTCTTCTAGTTGGCATGTCATGGTGTTTCTCTCCTTTTTTGCTTCATCAACTTGTCCTTCTATGAATGCCAAAGCTTCCATCACCTTCTCAGCTCCTTGTGCTTGTTTCCTTGCTTCTTCTAGTTGAGATCTAAGGGAGGAGACCTCTTCCTTATATTGACCAATCTTTTCTTCAAGTTTGTTCAAGCTCTCGAGTCTCTGTTCAAGGTGGCTTGACAAACTTTCTTCCTTTTTGTTTTCTTTATTCAATTGATTTGTCATGGATATGACTTCTTCATGATGCTTTCTTTATTTTGATGAAATTCCTCCTTTAGTTGGTTGAGCTCCTCATCTCTTTCTTGTACTTGAAGCTTGAAAAGGTCAACTTCCTTCCTTGTCTTGTCCTAGTCACCATCTTGCGCTTTCTTCTTAAGCTCCTCATTTTCCTTTTTCAAACTGTTAATCTCTGCTATGGCAACTATAAGTTTAGTCAGGAGATCTTCTTCAAAGTCTTCTTTACTTTCTTCTTCTTCTAGGTCTTCTATGGTCTTGATGTCGTTACTCTTATTTTCAGCTTCCTTGATGGATTCTGGATTTCCTTTTCCATCATCTTCTTGACTAGATGTCATGATCAACGCTCCTTTTGAGTGAAGGTCATGAAGTTTGTCCCATATATCATTTGCTAACGAACATTTTTCCAGATTGGCCTTTATAGAATCCAGTAGCCCATTCAAAATTGTCTTCATCGCTCATGCATTGTACTCCTTGGATTCTTTGTCCATCGTGCTATCAGTAATCACTGATTCCCATACTTCAACACCTTGAGCTATTAAGAAATTTCTCACTCTTACCTTCCATACATCAAAATTTTCATTGAACAATGGAGCGTTCCCAATTTGATTGTCTTTAGTTTTCACGATTGAGGAGGAGACATCTTTAGGACGATTGGAGGATTTCTTCCTTGGCTTTGCCATTTGTGTTCTAACTCTAAGGATCAACCTTCAAGCTATTAGGCTTGTGACAAGATACTGGCTTTGATTCCAATTGTTGGAAATATTGAGATGGGGGGTGAATCAATATTTCTTTTCAATTGTTATTTTTACCAGTTAGATCACTTATATTTAGAACACAAAATGAACAATAAGAATAAAATCTTTTATTAATTTCTTCTTTACAATAAATCAAGTACAATATATATAGGGCTCCAACCCTAGATGAAAACATCGATCTTCAATCGTCCAGACTCCAACCTGTATTTTTCCAAGCACCGACTTGGACTTCCAAGGCTCCAACCTTGTCAATTTAGAGGCACCAACCTCAAGGGCTCCAACCCTATATCTAATTCAGGCTCCAACCTGGTTTCTTGAGGACTCCGTGTTGATTTGGGGTAGCATCGAATGTGCTCTAGCCACGAAAATTGGTGGAGAGGCTAAGGCACATGAGAACTCCAATACCCAAAAAGGGTTTGGGCAGATTCTAAATAGTTTGGGAGATATTAAAATAATTAATATTTTTAATGGAATCCCTAAGTCTAAACTTAGGGAAAATAAAAATATTAATGTGAATAATATAAAACTGTGTTAGAATGGTCCAAAAGTCATGGATCAAGCCAAATCTAATCTTAGCCGTTGATTAGGGACTTAATCTTGGCCGTTGATTTGTCAACGAGAAAAGTATAAGAGGAGGCTTGAGGGTCACTTGGAGAACACACCGAGTTGTTCAAGATTTTGATTTTATGGGGCAAGGTTTGCTGAGGAAGTCGAAAGAATGATCAAAGTTGCAACTAAGGGGCAATGAATACAGAAGCAAAGAGGCAAAGATAGTACTAGGAGGATCAGCAAAGAAGCCAGGAGACAGGGATGCAGAGCCAGCCAGAGGTTCACGCAGAGGCAGCCAGGAGCTGCTCAGTGCCTCAGAGAGCCAGCGTGGGTGACACAAAGACTCTAAGGGCTGACGCAATGCCTCCAGAGGCTAACGCAGGGCAAGCCAAGGTGATGTTAGGCAGACGCTGGGCCAGAAAGGGCTGACGCTGGGGTTTTTTGTGGGGCAGATTGGAGCTGGGAGCTGTCGAAGTGTTTATCCTGGGTTTCAGCCAGAATATCTACTTTTGAGTAGAGAGGTACTATTGTCGAGATTATTCTCTGTTGGATGAGCCTATTTTGGCACCCGGATTGTATTCAGAAACTGCATAATAATAAAACCCTTAAATAGCTACACTGGTTTTCCCGCATTGGGTTTTTCCGGAGACATTGGTCCAAAAACAACGGTGTCACATGTGTGCTTGTTTTGTTTCCTTCAATTGATGATCTGTAATGTGTTGAGCATGTACTTGTATTTATTTTTAGTATTTACATGGTAAATAACTTGTTAATTAATCAGAACAAGTAGGCAAAAATAAATCCGAAAAGTACATGAAGGGTTTCTAACAGTTAGACTTAGAAATTCCAACACTCTGATCCACTAGGGCTCCAACCCTATCTTCCAAGGCACCAACCTTGTCTTTTCAAGGCTCCAACGCTCAGCTTCACTTCGTCAAGATGTATTTGGTTATTCTTCACGACTCCCAATGTCTTCTTCAACAAGCCCTATCAATCTTCGCTTAGTCTTCACTTTGGTCTCCATGTTACATCATCAACGACAACCTTGTCTTCTTAGAAGGTGTCGCCACTGCTCTTCATGTCACCCAAACAAAGATCTCCAAGGTTACCTCATGATGACATCAACGATGCATCATGGTCTTCAATATTATCTCCAAGACCTTCAAGATGTCTTCAATGAACAACCCAAGGCTTCATTGTTCAATACTTCTCTTGCCCAAAAACTTCACTTCCTCACACAAGTCCAAGGCTGCAACAGGTAGAGGCCTAAATGTGTACACACTCCACAGGTCAAAGCTCTTCCGGTGACTGCAATACTCAAGCTCCATTGAGATCAATCAAACCACTGTTTCAAGATGTCTAGACTCTACACAATGTTGCACTAAGGCTTCTTTACGAAAAACTTCTTTAATATATTTGCTCAACAAACTCCAAGGGATCTTCAGCTATGCTTAGAGATGCTTCAATGAGGCCTTCAATCAATATTTCAAAGGTTTATACAAACGGTTTACATTGTCTTCAATAAGGACATCACAAGGTCTATTCTTTGACAAGTCTTCTTCAATGTTTCTTCAGACTTTTACCCACCATAGACCTACTATAAATGTCATCGCAAGTCTCTAATAACAGGTTCAGAATATCTTCTTGTTGCTCCAAATATCACTGGACCGAGGTTTTGTGCTAGATTTGTAGCCTATTCCGAGTTCCTGTGGAGAAATATTCCAACAGGTCCGATCCACAAAAATGCTCCAATTTTGTGCCACAGCAAGGTTACATAGTAATGATGGCAGGTCCGAGTTCTGTGCAAGAAATCCAACCTTTAACACAAGACTGTCCTCAAGAAGAATCTGCCCAAAAACAACATTTTCATGCTCCTCAGCTTCCTATAGTCTTGGTTGGAGGCTGCAACATGAAAAACAAGGTCTGTAGTCTTTAAAAGGTTCCTGTAGCTGCTTCAGTTGTCAATTTATAACCCAAACTGTATTATTTTTTGTCTGCTCAGCCTTGTTTCTCTTTTTGTACCTTATCTTTGAATTAATCACCAAAATCATGGCTAAAATGACGTGCTAGACGTCGTATTTACATAGGATTTCACCTTGAACTTAAGGGACACGTCTATTTGGAGGTAGGCCGACATGAATGGTTGATCATAGGTCAGCTAGCTTTTAAAAAATATATTTTTCTAACTTAAAAATTCATTTTCTCTTTAACTACCTGGAGTTTGAGGGCAAGTGAGGGCTTGTAGAAAGAGGAAAAAATCCTCTTTAAGATGGTCTAGGTCCCATTGAGAAAAGATGCCTCTAAGGTGGCAAAAATATTTTTTATTTTTTCTTTGTGATTGTCCTTAAATTTTATGCATAAAAAGTTTGGGACAGCACGAGGAATGTTTGGAACAGTATGGCTTCTCCATTGTTTGGCTTCTTCATCATCATAGGATCATGTAGGACATCCACATCATCATGATAGTGTCCAGCAATGAGTGTATCATCCATGTCATCACATAATGGTGTAGTGATATGTTATAGTGCAACATCTATCTCCAACCATGTTACCACCATCAAGTGTATGACATCATCAAGTATCATCAAGTGTGGTCATTCTTCAAGAGTCTGACATCATTAAGTGTATGACTCCATATGTCATTAAGAGTTAAGGTCTAGATCATCAAGTGCATGCAACATTAGATCAAGGACTTCTTTCATTAGTGGTTTGACTTCTTCGTGACTTGACATCTTCATTGATGGTATCCCATCAACCAAGAGTCATGACATCATCATCTGCAACTAGGCATCTCAAGAATATTGACATCTCGGTCAATGCCATATTGACATCAATGACAATCTTGATTAACAGGGCATGCAATATTAACAATTTCTCTGCTTGATAATTGCTTGTGATATGTTTTATGTCTTGCCTTATGATCCTTTCTTTGTTATCTTATTAGTGTGTTCTCTTCATCAAGACCATTACCAATAAATAGAGACAAGTGACACAATATGTAGGCTTCTCCAGCTAGGGCCAAAACCTCTCACCTCTTGAGAGGAAAACCCAATAAAATTCTTCTTCTAGATCTTCAATTGATAAGTTCCAAGACCATGACAGAGACCCTTGACTATAGTTTCCTCCCAAAAACCTTGTCATCCACCTTGATGTTCTGCCTCTTCCTTCCTTTGCCTTTCCTCCTAGAGAAACCCGGTCTCTATTTCTTATATTGCACCTTCACAACTTCCATAGAGAATCTCGGTCTCTAGGTCTTCTAGAGAGAATCTCGGCCTCTCTTTGATCACTTAGAAGAGTCTTTCTCGTACTTCCCCAGAAGAATTGCACTACTCTAACTTCGCATTGCCCAAACTTTGTACTGCCTAGAAGAATTCGCTACCCAAACTTCGCACTGCCCAAAAGAAACTTTGTTATACCTAGAAGATAATGTCTCAGAAGAAACTTCGCACTTATCTTTTGTTGCACCTTCTTCTCTCTCCTTTTACCCCTCTCTTTGTAACTTTATTTTGCCTTGTCTTCGTACTTTTCTAGTGAATGCTTGTCCGAATTGTGTGTCTCCAAATGAGGCTGAGTAGGGCTATATATACTCTTCTTCACTTGACCTTTAGGCTGACTTGACAGCGGGAGTTTAGGCCATCTTCATCTAGCAGCTCCTTCATTGTTTGTAGGCCAACTTGAAGAGGTTTGGTGACAAATTCTTGGAGGATACTTTACATAGACAATATTGACCTTTTACAAAGTGTAACATGACTTCTTTTACATTACAATGACTATTTTATGACTAAATGAATAAACCCTAAAGACTCTCAATGGGAGTCTTGACTCAAAAACAAAATCCCTTTCTCACGAAATCCAGGAAGCAAGTCAATATAATAATTTCATTTTTCTTATTTACAGCTCATTACATAAAATCACAATTACATGTCATTATGAAGATTGATCCTAGTTACACTTTTCGACACTCCCTCTTAACTAGGGAGGTATTCATAATGGTACCTTGGACTTTCTCAATCTGAAGAATCTCTCATAAGAAGAATTCGGATTTGTAACTCATTTGTATAGCATCATACCAATCAACATTGTTATATAGCAAGGCCTTGACTAACAGCTCTATCTTTCCACAAGATCAGAGCACAATGTTGGCAAGACCAATGATTTATAGACATACTCATCATTGTCTCTCTAGGAACATACCCCACCTGGGTTCTCTCGGGATATGTTCCATAAGGACTATTCTTTTCTTAGACTCCCTAGTCCCAAAAGAATATCAGTTCTCCACAACTACTCTTTCCCAGGATGCCCTATCTCATCCCCTAAGAGCATCGAATGCCAAATGATTACACAATCCTCCATTTTGTCTTCCCAGGTGAAGAATAGAACGTATCTATCTCTCCTTTTCAAACCAGGAGGTTTTATTCCATTAAAGGAATGTACTCATTCCTATCACAGAGGAATGTACCTAAGCTTCTATCTTAGGAATTTTCGAGTTTCTTCCAAGTAGGAAACTTCTTCTCAGGATCCCTCTTAACCAGGGACATATAGCAGCTCTTCATGTGGAGATCCTAAAACAATCAACTGCATGAAGAACTCCATTCTTTGATGTCATGAATTTCTTCTATGATAAAGAGTCTTCATCCCTTGGGAACTTCATCACTTTTGTTCATGAGCCAGTCCTGTCCTCAACTCATCAGAAAATAATGTATTAGATTTTCCATCTAGCTTTGCTTTATGCCATTCTGCTTTGATGCCACATATCCGGAAGGATATTATATCCTTCTATATGGTTTGCTTGGAAGTCATTCACAGATCTTCCCTTTGACAATCCTACATAAGCCCATCTAGATGTTAGTTCATAAATAATCAATGAATACTTCAAATCAGAGTTACTTTTGTGATGATCTTTCACCATGACATCTCTTCGTAACTTTCTCTTGCCTTCTCTTTGCACTTGTCTAGTGAATGCTTGTATGAATTGTGTATCTCCAAATGAGGCCGACTTGACACTACAGTTTAGGTCGACTTCATCTAGCAGCTACTGCATTGTTTGTAGGCCAACTTGAAAAGGTTTGGTGACAAGTTCTTGGAGGATACTTTACATAGACAATATTGACCTTTTATAAAGTGTAACATGACTTCATTTACATGACAATGACTCTTTTATGACTAGATGAGTAAACCCTAAAGACTCTCAATGGGAGGCTTGACTCAAAAATAGAATCCCTTGCTCATGAAACCCATGAAGCAAGTCAATAAAATAATATCATTTTTCTTATTTACATCTCATTACATAAAATCATAATTACATGTCATTATGAAGACTGAACCTAGTTACACTTTTCAACAGTAGCAGGCCTAGGTAGCTTAGGACCTTGTTATCAAGTGAGTTCACTCTAGGGAGTTTTTTTTACCTGGTTAATTATTTATGTTTTTCAACACTTAATAATTAATTGAGTTTTTCTCCCAGTTGTAAGCCCAAAGCTGGAGTGTGGCTTGATAGTGAGGGCTTGAGTAAGTCCTAGTGTCTAAGGTCAATGTATATTACCATGTTAGATCACTAGTAAAGTTTCTCGGAATTTGATTAGGTCTAGGTACCATTTTTAAATTATTGAAATTTCCTCTCAAGGCGGGATTTTTAATAAATTGTCTATGTAAATTGTAATAAGTGATGTCTACAGAAGTTGTTTGGGGTATGAGTAGTCAAAATTGGACCACTACAGCTCAACTTTCTACTAAGACACTCTGAGGGGTAAAAAAAATAAATTATAAACCCTCAAAACCCACTTTTCCTAAATCTAGGGGAAAATATGGCAATAAATTAGCCAGAAATTAAATAAATGAGATAAAATAAAGATTCTCTCCAAGTCAAAGATGCTAAAAAATGAGGTGGAAATTCACCAAGAGATAAAGTCAAGTTCAAAAGTGATGTGGACTCCACGTAAGACAAAGAATCAAGGAAAACACATGAAGATCGAATTCTCTTGAGATAGACCACGAGTTCTCCAGCAAAATCACAAAATTTGAGGAGGCAATTCGAGTTTCAAGATAGAGTCAAGAGTTTGGTGGAGATTTGTTTGAGTTCACATGAGATGAGGTGGAGAGTGGTCTCCTACCACTCTACTTCATCTTCACATGTCCTCCTCCCATTCCAACAAATTTGCATGGAGGAGATCATGATTGATGCAACAAGATCATCTATTGAGCCACTTGGATGGAGGCTCTCTCATTGGGATTTGCTCCCATCTTTCTATTTTAATGAACCATTGGCTCCTATTCTACCATGACAAAACGAGCTCTTGTGCTTGGGGAGACTATTGTGATTTGTATACTTACAATTTGATGCAGTAAAAGACTTTGGGGTTCAACTATGAGGTGTTATTCTTCTATGAATGTGGTATAATTCTTGATAATGAGCTTCATTTTCTATTGGTAATGTTGTGTTTATTATTTCCATATGCTTGCTAAAAATTTGTTAGTGTAGAACTATCTTGCACTAGCATTTGGTTTTAGAGATCTATTCTAGGTAAGGAATGTTTTAGTAGATTTTCATACAAATCTCTAAATTTCCTTCTCATTATATTTTTCTAACCCGTGTGGATCTAAGATTTTATTTGAAGTCTTGAAGAATTTTTTTTGGATCAAGTCTCGAGCATGAGGGGACATTCTTGGAGGAATCAACTCACTCTTGAGCATGAACCTGGAAGAACCCACATTGTGATATCCCAAAAGTTTTATCATTTGATTTGTGTTTGCAAGGTCTTTTTGGTTTGAGCTTGTGATCAATTCTATCTCATTTAAATCATTTTTCTAAATCTTGTGCTTACATTGATTATATTTGTTAATACAAGCATGTTGTGGGTTAGGCAAGGAGAGGAGTCTCGCTCTCATTCCTTGATCTAGCTTTGTAGACTATTTGTAGATATTGATACCTCTTTTTTGGGGTGTGTTTTTTCAACTAACCTTGGGGATTTGTTTTGCAGAAAAGTCAGATTTTGTTGAAGTGTTTTTCTCACCCTTCTATTGGCAAGATTGAGGGAAAGCAAGGTTGAAACTACTAATCATTCTCTTGCAAACCCTTTGCACTAATTTGGGGCTATGTTTGCTTAGGTCGTGAGCACTTTTGGACAGACTTTTACCAAGGTCATGAGCTCTTTTTTGAGGCAGCCTATTTCTCTTATCAAGGCTGTGAACTGAGGAGGCTTAGCATCTCTCCCTTTGCGCAATTCTTTTCTTTCTGAAAGGTTGATCTTGGATGTAAAACAATCTCTTGATTTTTCAAATTTGAGGACTCTTGTATTTTACCTCAGTTGCAATCAACCTTATGTTTCCAAAGAGAAGATCTAGTTTCTAAGCTTCAAGCAATTATTGTAAAGACCCTCCTTGAGCCATTTGAGGCCTATTAACCACACTTTGTCAACAGTCAAAGGAAGCAGGGTACAAAGAAGTGAAGAAAATTTTTCGAAGATGAAAGTCATCAGCCAGCACAATTATATCATTGTAAACCCAATTTTTGCATGTTGTATTGTAAATGATGCTAGTGTGACCATTTAATTATGTAACAACACCTAAGTAAGCCTCTGATTTTGGCAAACAGGGAAAATTTCAGAGGCGAAATTTCACAAATGGGCTATTTTTTGGACATTTTCTGAAAAAAAAAAAAAAAAATATTTGCCAATTTGGTTAAAAAATTCGCCTATTCTTTACATATATATGATTAAATGGATGATATCCACATACCAATTTTAATAGTAAATTACATGTTTTTGATTGAATATTCACCCACATTCTATACATATGAATTTTCAAACCAGAATAGTAGCCTGAAATACTATATATAGTAAAATATTTAAATCCTTAAAAAATACCCTGTTGGCAAAGGACTTCATCTTAGGAAGTTTTCTAACCTCACCGAATTATGTGTGTTTCTAAACACGGATAATCGATAGAGTTTTTCTTCTAACTTAAACCCTAAAGCTAGGGTGGAATTCATTGACAAGGACTTAGGTGAGTCCTAGTGTTATATTGAGTCTATTGTAAAAGTGTGTTTGGGAATAATTTTGGCACATTGGCTAAATTATTTTATTACAAGCGCGCTAAAACTTGAAAATTTCCAATTTGAGGGCTTTAGGAGAGTTTGATTCAGCCATTTTCAAAATTGATAGGTTTATGACAACAGTATATTAATGCCAGATCAGCGAACTGAAAATACTATATCCCCACAATGTCTAAAAATAGTAATTTTACCAAAAAAACTGAAATTCAGATTTTTTAGACTTTAATTAGGATGTTATTCATAAATGTTTAGACCTTATTTTTTACAATTATGCAGAAATTTCCAGCAAGCTAGAATGTCAGATTTAGGTCAAATCAGAGATGCCGAAGTGGCAAAAATTTGTGAAAACGAAGATTTTGCAATTCTAAACAATTTTGACCATATAGAATTTGATTTTAGGGCCTAATTATTTGTGTTTTGCTTGGTGTAATAAAAATTACAGAAAAATAAGGGTTTAAAGGTCAAACCAGTGTTGTTAAAATCGCGATAATATCGCGATATTATCGCTTTATTGCGATTTTTTCCCGTTGCCGATATTATTGCGACTCGCGAATTTTTTTTATATGCGATTTTTTGTTCCGATTTTATCGCGGATCGTCGGGGCAGCGAGGTTTTATAATGAAATTTTCGTTTTTTTGGCATTTCATTTGCACAGTTAGGCACGCAGAGGGCAGAGAAGCGTTGGAGAGGACTTGGAGATATTATTTGGAGAGGGTTTGGAGATTTTTGAAGTGCTTAGAGGAAAAAATCAAGAGGAGGAGACCGATTATCTCCATAGAAACGGTATGGGGACCAATCTTCTTTTGTTTTCATTGTTTTTAAACATTGTTTTTGTTTTTTTCATTGTTTTTGGTTGGGTAATTTGGGTTTGGAATGGGGTTTATGAAATTTGCCCAATGTAATTTTTTTTTGGGGTTTGGATTTTGGAATGGGGTTTTTGATGTATTGTTTTACTTTTTTTAGTTTTTTTTGGTTGGGTTTGGATCCTGGAATGGGGTTTCTTAAAATGTATGTAATTTTTTTTAGTTTTTGTACAATGTAAAAATTAAAATACTAAATTGTAAATATGTAACTTGTAAATACTAAATTGTAATTCTTATTTTCCCATAGGTTCACAACTTCACTGAAACACCATTCAAGTTTTCAACTTCAAAGTTCAAAAACAAACATGCCAAGGAAATTGGATCCTTTCTGGGAATATGGTGAACTTAAAGCTCCGAATGATAGACTAAACTTGACTTGCAAGTTGTATAGCCACACTATGTCCGGGGGGGTGTACAAATTGAAGTATCACCTTGCACAAATCCTTGGATTTGATGTGGGGCCTTGTTCAAATACAAATCCTGAACTCATCCAAAGAGCCATGAAAGCATTGGAAGCTTTAGACCAGAATAGAGAGGCCAAAAAAGAAATGAAGAGGCAACTAAAAAGTCAGCTGAAGCAAGTGGCACTGGTTCTACTGCAGCATCAACCAATCCGGTCGCTGCCACATCATTTTTTGTTCCTCGAACCACACCTAGTTCATAGCCATCTATCAGTTCAATGCTAAAAAGAACTGAGAAAGAACAAGTTGACGAGTTGCTGGAAAAATTTCTCCTCTGGAGTGATATTCCTTTCAGCATTGTAAGGAATAATCCATTTTTCCAACCTGCTGTTGATGTTATTGCAAGTGTTGGCCCAGGGTACAAAATCCCTTCTTATCATGATTTCAAAGGCTAGATTCTTCAAAATGAAAAGCTTGACTGCACCCAAAGATTGGAGGATTTTAGGGCATCATGGGCACAAACAGGATGCACTGTTATGTCAGATGGTTGGACTGACCAAAAGGGGAGAACGCTTATAAACTTCTTAGTTAGTTGTCCCAAGGGGACCATGTTTATCAAATCTGTTGATGCATCTGCACAAATCAAAGATGCAAGAACTTTATGTGATTTGTTAAATGTGTTTATTTTGGAGGTGGGTGCAGAAAATGTTGTCCAAGTCATAACGGACAATGCTGCAAATTACGTTGTTGCTGGCAGGATGCTTATGGACAGGCATCCTACTTTATTTTGGACACCTTGTGCTGCACACTGTATTGATTTGATGTTGGAGGACATAGGGAAAGTTCCCTTTGTCAAAGATATTATCGATTCATCCAAAAGCATTACAAAATTTATATATAACCATACATCTATGCTTAGCTTGATGAGAAGATTCACCAACAACAAAGTGTTGGTACGCCCCGCCATTACACGGTTTGCCACCAGTTTCATATCTCTTCAATCCCTCTTGAATTCTATGTGGGATGTGAAGAGAATGTTTTTTCAGAGGAGTGGCGTGCTTTGCCAATAAGCCGCAAACCAGAGGGAGAGGTCGTATGCAGACTATTTTCATATCAAGAAGACTTCTGAGTAGAGTGCAGGAGGTGTGCGCCATTACTGAACCTTTGGTAAAGGTTCTTCGGTTGGTTGATGGTGAGAAGCCCGCAATGGGCTATTTGTATGAGGCCATGGACAGGGCCAAAGAAGCCATTCGGGCCTACTATGATGATAAGGGAGATGATGGGTTTCTGAAACAACTCCTATGGGGAGTGATTGATGAGCGATGGAACAACACACTCCATCGTACCATTCATGTTGCTGGGCTTTTCCCGAACCCCACATTTTCTTACGCATGTGGGTTTGTATTTGATGCTGAGATCATGTATGGATTCTTATCCTGTGTCCAGAAGATGGTGCGATCTCCAGCAGAACGTATAGAGATCTCTAAAGAAATTGAGACATATAGGATGGCAGGTGGCACGTTTGGCTTTGAGGTGGCTGTCATTGATAGGACGATTAAAATGCCAGGTATTTTTTAGTTTGTAACTTTGTTTCAAATTTCATTGTCTCTTCAAATTCCATTTTTTTCTTATGTTTATTTAAAATTTTATTTGTAATTTTGTTGTAGATGCATGGTGGAGAATGTATGGTGGCAGGGTACCCCTTCAGCAAAAGCTTGTCATTCGCATCCTTAGCCAAACATGTAGCTCCTCAGGATGTGAGCGCAACTGGAGTGTATTTGAAAAAATACACAACAAGAAGCGCAACATGTTAACACTTAAACATTTAAAATATTGCAAATTTTCAAATAAATTTTTGAATTCATTAAACAATATTTTTTTTATAATTATTAATTATTATTTCATGATCTTTGTACAAGTTGGAGTCCCAGCGACTTAATGGCATGGTCTAGACTCTACATCTACTACAATCTTCGATTGTGGGTGAGGCAACTTGAGAGGACACCTGATGTGGAGGCCATCTCATTGGATGGGATTGACACCACTGTTGCATGGAGGGTTGAGGCCGAGAGGCCTCTCATGGAGTGTGTTGATGATTGGTTAGTGTAGGATGTAGTGGAGGGGGAGGAGGAGGGGGAGGAGGAACAGGAGGAGGTGACACCGCCTGCCTGGGCTACCCCTGCCACCAGTAGAGGACGTGGTCTACCTCCTATAGCTCCTACTTCTAGTTCTTCAGCTTCTAGAGCACATCAAACTCCACTGCCAACTCCACCAGCACAGGCACCAGCATCTTACATCTAGAGGGAAAGGGAAAGTTGTGGCATTTTCTTGCAAGAGGGGTAGAGGAAATCAATAGGATTAGACTTTAGTTATTTTCTTCATTTTATTGTATATGACATTATGACATGATGAGATACATTATTATATTTTTTGTTGATATTTTGAGGCTGAGTTGGGACTCAGGACTTACTATTCAGGACATGATTCAATGTTATGTGTGATTTTAGCACTAGAAATGATCTTAAACATCTTATATATTAGTTCTTTTATCATATTTATGTGTCAATGTATTTATTTTATGTTGTAGATGGTTTAGATATTAAAAAAATTGAAAAAAAAAAATGAAAAAATATATATATATATATATATATATTTTTGTACCAAACGATTTTTTCCCGATTATTTTCGATTATTTCCCGATAATTACGATTTTTTCCTATTTTTTCCTCGTGCCAATATTATCCCAATTACGATTAATGCAACATTGGGTCAAACCCTAGGCCGATCTCACCATTGAAAATCGTTGAAAGTTGAAACTTTGGGATTACCTTGCCGCTTTCTAGATATGAATTTAAGACCTTAATCACGCAAAACCGCCAAATATTTATCCTTAAATATTCATATTAGGGTTTTAGGTCAATTTTGGGGCAAAATTTGGAGTAATAGGACAAGGGAAACAAAGTTGCAGGGATAAATGGCTACGATGATAGATCGGGCCACAAGGACGCTGGAAATGGCCAAGAAGAGCAAACGCTTTGCCCAAAAAGGCTAGCGTTTAAGAAAATAGGGTTATGGGGCTAGGACTAAAGCCTAAGAGGGCTAAAAAGGTGACGCAAAGGGAGGAAGGGATGATGTTGAGACCAAAAGAGAGAGACGTTGGGCCCAGAGGAGGTAGATCTGGCTCGGGAAAGCCGAAAACTGAAAACCCTTGCTTTGAAATTTTTTTTTGCTTCAGCTCTTTGATTTTTTGAAATTCTACAGTGGGAAACCTGCAAAAAAATCTTAGAGACTAGATCTTACCCTCAAGGGCCTAGATCTAGCTCTTCTTCCACTTAACTCCTTGATCTAGCCTGCAAAATAAAAATAAAACACCCAAACCCCAAATATATACAAAATAGATCTAAAACCCCAATCCAAGTTAGAAAAAATAAATTACAGTTTAAATTTATAATCTTATTTACAAAATATACATGGGTTTTCAAATGGATTTTTTTAATAATATTTTTTACTTGAAATAATGACTAAAATGCTTCAGAAAAAATAATGATTCACTATAGCCGAAGCGAAGATTAAATCCGCCATATAAAAACTAGAGATCCAAGCAACAACGATTCTTGCCCAAGGTTGTGAACTTGGAGGCCAATCACTGAAGTACCTGCAAACACTATGTATTTATCTCAAAAAATAATTTTTTAGATCACATGGGGAATCAAACCACCCAAGATTAGCCCAAAACTATCAATAGTATGATTTTATCTCCATCTAATGAAAAAATAGATCTTACCAATATTCAGCACAACATAGAAATGCTCGTAGTCAGCACATACCACAAATCAATAAACAAGAACACCTTGAATTTCACCCCAAAGTCGTTTATTATGATAGAAAAAATAGTTCCCAACAGGACAATAGTTTACACAATGCTTCATCAGCAATTCTAGTAAGAGATCAAGATGATTAGAGACTCAAACAACTTTCTAATTTATAGATAAATCCTCCAAATGGAAAAATAATGGCTAGTTTCATTGATCCTTGTCAAAAGAATCTTGGTCGTTGATAAATACTTCAAGATATTTTAATCTTGGCCCTTGATTTCTTATTTCTGAAGAATTTTCGAATTTATCATTTAATTCCATTTTAATTAGCTCAAATTAATTATTTAGAGCTAATTTCCTCAAAAAAATGACTTTGACTTAACCACCAAGGTCTAAGGGTCCAATTTTTCTTGAAAAAGAGAATATTCCTTTGGTGGAAGACCTTTAAATATTGATTCTTTCAAGACCCACGAATTTTTCCATTTGGAGAATTTATTTTCCTAGACATTTTAATTTTGACTCTAATTAATTATTTTCTAGTTTAGGATTTAATTTTATTTCGCCAGAAAAATTAATTAATTTACACGAGGGGATTAATTATTTTTCCAACCCTCTATTACATATGATTTTTCTTTTAAAGACTCAAAGAGGGAATACACATTTGTCTTAGACCCTTAAGACACAAAACTCATCTGTGACTCAATATGATCTAGTAAACCAAGTGATTTTAAATAAATAATTTAACCAATTAGCTTAAGTTATTCCCAAACCACTTTTATGTCAGACTTGACTAAAACACTAGGACTTACTTAATAATTCGACGATAAATTTCACCCTGGCTTTGGGGTATTAAGCCGAAGGAAAAAAAAACTCTTTTGATTAGCTATGTCGAAAAACACAGGTAATCAATGAGGTTAAAAAACCTCCTAGGATAGAATTCATCATCAATTTATAGGCTTACCTAGGTTGTGATATAGACTTGTGGTTTTACTAAGATCATTTACAATATATAACTTGTAGAATGGGATGACCATGACACATGGACTGTTGACAAGTGATTCGATCCTTGTTGAAAAAATAGGTACTTCCGCTTCCCTGGAACTTTGACAATTTGAGTGCAACATCTGGCTCCATATGGGGACACGTTGCTTCCATGAAGTAACGTGAGAACCCCAGAATCCTGCATCCAAGGAAGCAAAAGTTCATCAAATAAATATCCATTCAACATCGAAATTATCATGCATATATAAAACATACCGCTGGAATAGAAAATTTTCCTAAGAAACTGAAATATAAAAAACATAATATAAATGCGTGAAACAAACTAGCTAATGCCATAAATGAAAGGGAGTAGGGTTAGAGATACTATACTAGATGTCCTATGGCATAAGATATCTTAACCATGGTGCATATTGAGCATCTAACAACTCTTTGGCAAGTCTGTGGGCTGCTTTTCGGATGTGCCATGTTGAATTCTGAAAATGCTAGGACTGTGACTCATCTGAATATCGAATTGTTCTCGGCCATTAGATTCATGAAACTTCTACCTTTTCCTTTTCTTCTTGGTGGGATGTGATTTCAATAATGAGACCATTGTAGATTTTTTGTCCTGATTCTGAGAATGCTTGGATGAAGGATCTAAACAATATGAAATATGCCCAATCTTATTTTGAATGTACTTTGTCAAAGGTGATACATACATCTGATCTTCCTCAATTTCTTTTCCAACCTTGGCACTTCTAGTTGACCTATATTGAGCAAGGCAAGTAACCTCCTGACAATGAGATGAGAACTTCTCTCGCGGCCTGGGAGACCAGGGAGACCTGTGATTGTGAAAACCCCTTTGTGCTTCCCCTTCCAATCCTTCGGCTTGAGCTGAAGTCCCGGAATATGTATCTTTTCCATCATTTGCAGCTTATTGTGAAGAGTGGTATTTTCAATCTTGACAACATCCATCTGGTTAGAGTGTTCAACCTTTAGAGCATTGATTTCTTTGGCATGGCTTTCTTCCATTATCAACAACTTATTCTGAAGGCATATATGATTGGCTTCCATATCCTTAATTACTTTGTCATTATCTTTATGGTAATCAAATGATCTTGCATATTAGACATCATAGCTTCGATCTCTAGAGCACACTTTTCTTCTATAGCTAACAACCTGCTTTGAAAATTGATTTCCATGTCCTTTATCACTTTATCATGATTTACTTGAATAAAATCAATTTCTTCCTTATGATTTATTTCCATGGTGACTAGGAAACTTTGGATGGTGGCCATCTAATTAGAATGAGTAATTTCCATGGTTTTCAAATCCTCAGTGTGTTGCCTTTCTATGGCTAATAATTGGTTCTGAAGACTGGCCTTAGTGTCCTTAATAGAGCTTATTTCATTCTTATGATTTTCCTTTATGGAGCTAAGCTCTTCAACATGATTTTTCTCTATAGCCATCCACCTAATGTGTAAGGATTTCATGTCCTTAAGAGTGATCTGCCACTAATCTCTCTTGATTAAGTTCCATAGTTTTCATCAATTGAGCTTGACTGAACTACATGTCTCTAAGCCTTTGAGTTAATTCCCTTATAAGATCCCCTTGATCACTTGTTCCTGCCTTTCCACTATCTCGGATTTTGATCGCAGAGGCACATGTGGATTTATCATGAAAGTGGTCACAAGGTCTACAATATGGGACTTCTTGATCATTATTATGCTGCAACTCATTCTCTTGATACCTTTCTACGATATTTGGATCCTTCACATGACCACTTTCATCTTTTTTCTCAACACTAGAGGCACAAGGTGAGCCCCTTTGACTTTCATATTTATCTTTAAAAGCATCGATGATGTCTTATAAAGAATCAAAGGAGTCATCAGGAAACTTGCAAAACCAATCTCTAGCATCATCCTCCAAAGATAGGACAAAAAGTCGCACCTTGATGTCTTCATGATCATAACATGAAGATCTACAACACATGATTATACAACGAGTAAACCTTAAGATATGTTTTGCAGTAGTGATTTCATCATTGGAACAAAGGCAATATATTAATGGCATTTTCTGGAATATCATGAAGAATGTTAGTAAAATGACACGGGGCAAACAAGTCATCCATGATGATCTGCTTTAGGGAAAAGGAGGCTAATGGATGTCAAAGAGAATTCCTTGTTCAAGAAAAACAAGAGATCCACTTGAACATGAATCTAGCTCCAAGATCCAAAAGACAAAACACCGAAAAATTAGTCAAGGATCAAGTAGATGGATATCGAGGAGAGCTTCTTGCTTGAGAAAAATGGATGAATAAATGGAGTCGCCACCTAAACAGGAAACCAACCTAAACGTCGAGGGGGTAAAAGTGTGAATGAACAAGATGAGAAGATTAGTGAAATAAAAAAGTGATAAGTGATGAGAAGATGAAAAATGATGAGAGATAGGTGCCAAAAATGTGGTGTTGGTGGGATAAATGAAAAGATGGAATATGATTTCGAAGATAATGAGAAATTGTCGTAAAGCCAAGGTCCAATAAATTCGTCCTTGGCAATGGCGCCAAAAAATGTTGTCGCCTGGATTGTACAGGCACTGTGACAATGCTTAGGACAGGGGTTGTCACTCTAATCCCCGCCCACTCCATTCTAGTTGTCTCCCAACAGCAGGCTATGGGGAGTAGTCCCTATGGAATGAAGTGAAGGAAAGCAAGTTGAAAATCAACTTACTTGGGAGACACGGATGAGTGGCCTAGCCACTTGGTTGAAATCAAGCAAGATTATGATTAAATTTTGATTTTCTATTATGAGACCAGTGCCTTAATGGAGTCACAAATTCTTGCTTCTTATGAATTGAAATCAAATGATCGGATGGACACCCACTACTCGAATGATTGACTAACCTATGTAAGATGCTTATGCGAGAGATTATGAGTCAATGCTATCTTGGATTAAACTTGGTTAAATTACTTAAGTACCTATGTGATATTTATATTAAGAGTACTTAACAATGTTATGATGCAATCTTAAACAAGATAAGCTTCAAGAGGTACACATGTAAACTTCAAGTAACCAATTCACCAATTAACACAAAATGTTACGTCAAACTATGAGATCAATGAGATTAGCCAATTTCAGGGGTATCTCAACAATAAATATTCAGAAAATGCAGTCTTGATCAATGTTATAATAGCAGCGAGAAAATGTTAAACCAACAATGACTATGCTCGCCCATGATCACAAAAATATGCCAACTTAGAAAATATGTATGTTAGCCTTCTCAAAATGTATCTTTCAGCAAAATTTTAGATCTGAAGTATAAATTGCAGCAAGAAGTTAACCCGCTGAGCAACAAATAGTGATGTTAGCACCAATGCCCAAAAATGCCTAAAATAGTAAAAATTTGCCAAACTTGAGAAAAATCAATTATTAGGATTTTGTACGGCTTGACTAGGAAAATTTCAGATCTGATATACTTATTTCAGCAGTGAAACAATGACAGATCAGAAAGATAAAATTTGCCAAAAATAAATAATCAATATTTTCAAAAATGGCAAAATAGACTAAAACTTGAAAATTTCCAATTCGAGAGCTTTGGGAGAGTTTGATTCAGCGATTTTCAGCACTGATAAGTTTATGACTGCGGTATATTAATGACAGATCAGCAAACTGAAAATACTACAGATAATCTCCACCAGTGTTAATAATATCGGTATCGGCAAAATATTGGCAAGGGTTCAGAAAACATCTTATCGGCAATATCAGCGAAAATATAGGCAAGCATAAAAAAGCATAATATATTCATTTTTTCAGATTTTTAAACATATATAGCAATAACAACATGAGCTAAACACATTGGCACATAAATATGAAGAAAGCATTAATATATGTGATGTCAAACAGAAATGATACATCAAAGGCGATACCAAATCTTGTTGATCTCTGATAATTGTCCAATCAAGGATTCAAATGTGGAGAACCAATATAAAATAACATCACATATATAAAATTTTAAAAGTATCTCATCATCATGAGTTATAATCTTATATATAGCAAAATAAATAAAACTAGCAGTTATCTATTTGAGACCAGTGCCCTCTCCCTAGAAGCTATCTTTATGTCTTGTTCAGTGATTGCTTCAAGAGATTTTGTATAACCTCTGCACTAGAAACCATACTAGGCATTACATTTGTATCATGTGCAGGGAGTCTAGCCAGATGGTATTTCAATCACGTAACCCCTCTTGACATCTTGGTCCCACACAATTTGCATGATAGATATGCCCGATTTGCCCCACCAACAGGGTCCCCATACTCCCAAAATGGGTCCAAGGCTTTTGGCATATTTGACATTTGTAATGAACTAATTCAAACCTAGGGCACAAAAAAACCAAAAAATTGGCATTAAACCCCCCAACACAAAAAATAATAAGTAATAACCACCTCATTTAAAAAAAATTACTACATTATTTGCAATGTGAATGAAAAATGGCAATAAGAGGGTGCATAAGAAAGTTGAAAAAAAAAATGAAGTTTGTTGTCCAAATATGGAGAAAACCCTTGCATTGGCTCATGGGCATGAAAATCATAGCAAATGGAAAAAAAACAAAGAAACAAAATGTTGGTAGGCAAAAAGGCAAGCAAGCATAACCCTAAATCTATGAAAAAATCATTAACATTGGGGTTTTTAAGAACATAATTGTTAATGGAAGAAATGAAGTTTGTCTCATTGTTCTTCAATCTTTGATCCACAAAAAGATCTTAGTTGGTGGTGATAATCGTTGTTTGATCCTCAATCCCTCCTTGACAGCCACCACAAAACTCCCCTTCTTTCTCCAACACTCAAAAACAGAAATGAGGAAAAAAAGGGCAAATTTCTCTTTTTCTAGCTGTGGCCTAGCCTGCCCAGCAATATTTTATATCATCACGCAATATTTTGCTGAGATATCGGCGATATCTCGGAAATATCGCGATATTTTCGCTATTTTCTCGGCGATATTTCAGCTCGCCGAAAATATCGCTATATTTCTGATATTCGGCGATATCTTGCCAATATTATCATCACTGATCTCCACAATGTCTAAAAATAGTAAGTTTGCTGAAAAACTGAAAATTCAGATTTTTTAGACTTTAATTATAGGATGTTATTCATAAATGTTCAGATCTTTTTTTTTACAGTTATGCAGAAATTTCCAACGAGCTAGAATGTCAAATCTAGGTCAAATTAGAGATGCCGAAGTGGCAAAAATTTGTGAAACGAAGATTTTGCAATTCCAAACAATTTTGACCATATAGAATTTGATTTTAGGGCCTAATTATTTGTGTTTTGCTTGGTGTAATAAAATTACAGAAAAATAAGGGTTTAGAGGTCAAACCCTAGGCCCAAGGCCTTGAATATCCCACCGTTGAAAATCGTTGAAACTTTTGGATTACCTTGCCGCCTGCTAGATATGAATTTAAGACCTTAATCATGCAAAATCGCTAAGTATTTAGCCTTAAATCTTAAGATTAGGGTTTCAGGTCAATTTTGGGACAAAAGAGGCCAAAATTTGGAGAAATAGGACAAGGGAAACGAATTTGCGAGGATAAATGGGTTAGGATGATAGATCGAGCCACAAGGAGGCTAGAAATGGCCAAGAAGGGTAAACGCTTTGCCCAGAAAGGCTAGCGTTTAGGAAAATAGAGTTATGGGGCTAGGTCTAGAGTAGGATAAAACGAGCAAACTCAATCATATGCTACCATGGCGAAGAAGAAAGTTTGGGAAATTTGGTCCTCAAAAAAGGAAGAAGAATATGGTGAAGGTTCAATGCCATGGATATGGGTTTTGGAGAAAATGTAACTAGGTTCGGTCTTCATAAATGTAATTTTGATATTTGTACTTATTCACGAAAAGAGAAATTATTTGTGTATTATTTGTCAATGAGTTTCTTGCTCATTGAAAATAGGTTAAGCACATTTTGAAGTGCTTCTAGAGAGTCAAATTCAAAATGTAATTATGAAAAGACCCTTTGAGGGCATGTTACATCATGTAAGTCATCATACAAGGTCAAGGAAATAACTCCAAGCATGGTCAAATCCTCTCCTAGCACCAACGAAGTCTACAAGCAGCAAAAACGATGAATAAATGTTGAAGTATAATGCAACTGCAAGTTAGCTTTAGGGACAGTCATGTTGACTTCAAGAAGGAGGGACAGACCTCTATAAATAGAGGTTGTCCACTCCTCATTTGCACACACAATCATATCTCTGAAATCCGCAAGCAAGGAGGACAAAGTAAGACGAAGAAAAGGTGACAAAGAGGGCTAAAAGGGCAGTGGAGAAAGAAGGTGAAACAGCGAAGAAGAAGAGATTGTCTTTAGGGCATACACATAGTCACACGTGCGAAGAAATAATGGCTGCCTACGATTACAACTACAGTAAGGTGTAGGTCATTATATCTCACAATTTTTGGGTACAAATTAGGCCTACAAGGCCTCTCTCATTAGTGATAAAAGGAGGTAGAGCCAACGAGAATAGAAGGATTGTTCTAGGGTTTTTCTTGTCCACATGTGCAAGGATTTTAGAGGTAAGTTGTTACAGATTGACAGCAATTTAAAGGCAGCACTTTGAAGGGTATCATTTGGATGTAGAGAAAGGTCTACAAGGGCTCCAATATAAGCAAAGAAGGACCTCCTTTTAGTGAAGAAGAGGAGCCCTAATATTCTAGGGTTTACTGTTGAATTTTCTAAGTCTATCCGTTAGAGAATTAATCTGTATTATGTTGGTTTATTTCTTCTACTTGTAAATTTTGAACAAGTTATTTAAAACATTATATACTGAAATAAACATAATACAATGACAACATCTACAGATCATCAACTGAAAGAAAACAAGCACACAAGTGACACTATTATTTTTTGACAAATGTCCCCGACAAAACCCAATGCGGGAAAACCCGTGCAACTATTTTGAGGGTTTATTATTATGCAGTATTTCCTTGAGTACAACTGGGTGTCTAACTGGCTCACTCGACAAAGAAAAGTACACTACAGCAATACCTCTATATTTGGAAACAGGTATTCAGAAAACCTGTCCCACAAATCCTCCTCTGGTGATTCTGAAGCTCAGTGTTGGCCCTTCTGGCCTCTGCGTCAGCCCCAGGACCCTCTGTGTCTGCCTTCTGAGGCATTGCGCAACCTCTAGGACCCTCTTTGTCACTCTTGTAGCCTCTGCGTTGTCTCAGCTGGGCTCTGCGTGCCCTGAATTGGCTACTGCTCTCGCTCTCTCTGCTTTTGCACTGGTCTCTACATCTCTATTTAGTACTCACTACCCCTCACTGTTGATCACTGATTCACTTTTGCTTAGCAACCCCGCTTTAGTAAAATGAATGACTGATCACTCTGGTGTTTTTTCCAACTGACCCTCAAGCCTCCTCTTATACTTTTCTCGTTGGTCCTTCAATGGCTGAGATTAAATCTCTAGTCAATGGCTAAGACTAGATTTGGCTTGATCCATGACTTTTGGAACCTTCTAACCCAGTTTTATATTAATACCCATTAATATTTTATTTTTCCTAAGTTTAGACTTAGGAACTCCATTAAAAATATTAATTATTCTAATATTTCCCAAACCGGGTACAATCTGTCCAAACCATTTTTGGGTCTTGGAAATCTCATGTGCTTTAGCCTCTCCACCAATTTTCATGGCTATAGCACATCCAAATCAACATTTACTAACCTAGAAGACAAAAGTACTGGAAGACAAAGTGTCGGAAGTGACAGTACAGAACAAGGAAGGATTTGACTCATGCTTGGAAGACATCCTAGTCAAGGGTCTAGGTTTTGGCAGTTGTTCAAATAAAAAGCTTCAATAAGAGAAAACTTACAAAGGGTTTCCCTCTCAAGAGTGGAGAGGGTTTGTCCCTGGCAAAGAGCCAAATTTGTGTTCTTGTTATTTTGTTTTGGTAGCAGTTTGATGAAGCACACACATATGCACTAATAAGAAGACGAAGAAGTATAAGCTAACTAAGAAAAAGTAAAAAGACTTCACAAATTGTTATCAAGTCTCAGAGAATCATCACAACACTACTTTGCCCTAGATTCTCTAACATGGTTTCAGAGCAAGGTTGACACATCAAGGAAAGGGCAACTCAAGAACACTCAAGCATCAAGCCTAGAAGTCTCAACCTCTTCAAGGACAAGAAGGGTCTACAAGCCATCATTCATCAAGGAGGGCTACAAAGCTAGAAGGAGAGCCTTATATAAAGGCACCTACAAAGAAGAGCAGATGTACATCAAGCTACAAGACTTCAAGCACACCTCATCACCAAGCAAGTCCACTTGGAGAAGACAACTTGAAGGACACCAAGATCCAGGGAATACAAGCTTTCAAGGAGGAAGCAAATCCATCAAATCTCAAAATCTATCAAGTAAGTACATGACCCCTTCTGAATATACATCAATGTCTTTTTGCAAGGAAAGCAATAAATTGGTAGGCACCAATAACTTTCTTGCATGGAAGAAGAGAACTGATCTACTTCTCAAGGAGAATGAGCTCCTAGAATATGTCAAGGGGAACATCATTGTCCCTGCTAAGGGACAGACTCAAGCCTTAGCCAAGTGCAATAAGGATGAGACAAGAGCTCAAAGGATTCTGATAGAATCAATCAAAGACTCTCTCATTCCCTATGTCTCCAAGTTTGAGACATCAAAAGAAATTTATGATAAGCTAGTAGAGCTATTCACGGTATCCACCACCGGGGAAGTATTATCTCTGAGGAATGAATTATACAAGATGAAGATAACAAAGGAAGGAATAGCTCCCTACTTCATGAAAATATCTGAGATGAGAGATCAACTTCAAGAGCTTGGGGATGTCATGTCTGACAGAGAGATGACAATTGTTGTACTCAATGCTCTACCTGGGGAGTGGGGAAACTTCACTTGAAGCATTTATGCCAAGAAGGAAGCAACAACTCTCAGTGATATGTGGTCTCTATGCAGAACAGAGGAGACTTAACTTAAGGCGAAAGAAGATGTGGGATCAAAGGGGCAAGCATTTGCTACCATGGCCAAAAAAAAGGTAAATTTGGCAAGTTTGGTCCATGAAGAATAAACAACAAAGACATGTCCAAGATCCAATGTTTTGCCAAGAATATGGACACTACAAAAGGAAATGCCCCAAGCTTAAGGAGGACAACAACAACAAGAGAGAGAGAGAAGAAGCTCATATAACTCAAGAGGTGGAAGAGGAAGGAAAGAAGCAAAAGAAGGAAGATCCTCTGGATCTCTACTATGACTAGGTCAAACTCTTTCCTTATAGACTTCTTTCAAAGTTTTGAGTAGAATAGGAGCATGTAGGAATAAATTAAATTGCATGGCTAGAATTACACTCTAGAATCTAGCAGCATGATGTACATGGAGTTCTAGAATCTAGACACTCATGTAGATGTAGCATTTATGAGAAGAACAAAAATGCATAAGTAGAAATATCTTCTAGAATATAGGAGCATGGCAAATATATCTCAAAGATATTCATGTAGAAGGAGCATACCTAGAATAGGACCTCATATATTATGGAAGATCATGACAAGAATCTTAGAAGACCTAAATCATCAAAGGTAGGAAACATTTGCAAGGCGAGGATCATTAAGATCCTATGATGGAATCTTCAAGAGAAGGTTCATGAACTAGGCAAATGTCTCATTGGGAATCCCACTCATGGGATTCAAGAAAAGGGATGATATGCAGGCAGGCTAAGATGAAGCAAGAAGGGCTATACCAAAGAATGATCAAGGAGGATCAAGATGAGGTATGTGTGCATCAAAGTTTAAGTCATGTCATCATTTGTATATTATTGAGTCATGGGTATAGTTCTATAACATGATCAAGCATGAAAGGATCTCTTTCACCAAGAACATGCTCGAAGGCATGTACCACGATGCAATGAAGGTCAACAAAAGAACATGCTCACATAAGGAGCATAAGATTGCTGACTAAGAAGCAAGAAGAAATGTGGACAAGTCCAGAAAGCAAGGGATGAATGAATGCTTCCACAAAGAATTAAGTGGTTGACAGATCTATCTAAGAAGAAGCAAATGAAGAAAGAGATCAAGCATGTGAAGAACACCATGATCACCGAGAATCACTATCTGACAAAATGCCTTGAAAGATATCTCCTGAAAGAAGGTAGGATAACTCTGATGAAGGAAGAAAGGACCCTTCACACCTATGAAGGCCTTGGAGATATAAAAGGTGCAGATAACTAATTCTACTCTATGAAGATGTGGTGATGAAGAAGCCATCCAACAAAAGAAAAAGCAATGTTGAAGCAATATCAGGATGAAGTCATGATGGGCTACTAGGTCAAAACATATAACCTAGAAAGTACGATGGAGCATCCATGAGGAGTGCATTTCGAAGCATGGACAAGATGACAAAGGAGTAGCCAAGATGACAAGAAGAACCTGATAGTCTCTTTCCACGAAGCAATGACATGACTAACCTAGAAGGAAAGTGATGGATGGATGGTGCCCTACCGAGAAGAAGTTCGATCGAAAACTTCATGACATCAAGAAAGGAAGGAGATCATGCAGCAGAAGGACCCACGAAGAAGAAGTTGTTGATGAAGGAAAGAGTCCCCAGTTAAGAGGGAGCTCTGACAAGTCCCTGATCAAGAGGGAGCCTTGGATCACCCCTAATTACAAAGGAGTGACAAATTGTGTTTTCCATTTGATGGGGCAGGCACGAAACCAAGACTAAATAGCTGTAAGTCTAGATGAAAGCCATGAATGGAAATGTAAACACAAGATAGACACAACATTCTTGTCTTCATCTGGGAAGAAAGAATGGGAGGATTAGGTAATCATCTGGCATCCGATACTCTTTGAGGATGTGTAGGGCATCCAAGACAAGAGTAGGCAAGAGGACCGATATTTTTTAATGGTTGGGAACCCAAGATAAGAATAGTCCTAGAAGGTCATACTTGAGAACACTCGGGTGGGTATGTACCTTGAGAGACAATGATGAAGGTGTTTATACATCATTGGTCTCGCCAACATTGTAGCTCATGGTCTCATAAAGAGATGGAGTTGTTAGTCAAGGCCTTGCACTATGACAATGTTGATGAACATGATGCTATAACAGATGGATTGCTAATCCGGTTTCTCTTATCTGAATTCTTCAAGATTGAAAATTGCCAAACACCTTGTAATGTTGTATGAATACCTCCCTACTTAAGAGGGAGTGTTGGAGAAAATGTAACTAGGTTCGGTCTTCATAAATGTAATTTTGATATGTGTACTTATTCACAAAAAGAGAAATTATATTTGTATTATTTGTCAATGAGTTTCTTGCTCATTGAAAATAGGTTAAGCACATTTTGAAGTGCTTCTAGAGAGTCAAAGTCATAATGTAATTATGAAAAGACCCTTTGAGGGCATGTTACATCATGTAAGTCATCATACAAGGTCAAGGAAATAACTCCAAGCATGGTCAAATCCTCTCCTAGCACCAATGAAGTCTACAAGCAACAAAAACGATGAATAAATGTTGAAATATAATGCAACTGCAAGTCGGCTTTAGGGACAGTTGGGTCGGCTTCAAGGAGGGACAAACCTCTATAAATAGAGGTTGTCCACTCCTCATTTGCACACACAATCATATCTTTGAAATCCGCAAGCAAGGAGGACAAAGTAAGATGAAGAAAAGGTGACAAAGAGGGCTACAAGGGCAGCGAAGAAAGAAGGTGAAACAACGAAGAAGAAAAGACTGTCTTTAGGGCATACACACAATCGCACATGCGAAGAAGTAAGGGATGCCTGCGACTACAACTACAGTAAGGTGCAGGTCATTACATCTCACAATTTTTGGGTACAAATTAGGCCTACAACACCTCTCTCATCAGTGAGAAGAGGAGGTAGAGCCAGCGATAATAGAAGCATTGTTGTTAAATTGGCAACTAGGGCCAAACTCCATGTGGGTCGGCTTATTTATGGCAGCTGATATTTTTATTGGATCCCTCTCGTCGAGAGGTGTAGGATTGATCCAAAGATCATCCGATTCTGATAAGTATTTATGGAGATATGAATTTATTTTGTTTATATAATTATTATCAAGCCGACCAGCGTTTATGTAGGCTCTAGAAGCCCAATCGACGTGTCTATTCATCATCTTCGTATTAGTATAAATAGAAGAGGATTTGAAGTCATTTGTACACACATCCTCTTCATGTGTTCTCCTCCTCTCCACGTCTTGGGTTTTTGGAGAAGGAGGGACACCTAAAATATACATTTGCTGATGCCCTAGCCGCAGTAGCTGATGCCCTAGCCTGCACGCTGTTCAAGAAGCCCTAACGCAGTCCTGTAATGGAGTCTCCTAGCCGCAGTAAAAGAGGATCTGAAACAGCGCGGGTCAAGGTCTGTTCAGGGGTCCGTTTTTGAGGACAGAACTGTTGGTGGGAGGTACGAAGCCCTGTTCTTGTAGGCCACAGCCAAGGCAGGGACAGCGAGTTAGTTTAGAGGCTGTTTGGTGGGTGGACAGTCCTCATAAGAGGCTGCCACAGGTCTGTCTATACACCTGTAGGATGTTGCTGTTTTTTAGGTGGATAAGTCTGTGTTTAAGGGCATAAATCTGCCCTAAAAGAGCAACGTGGAGGGGCAGCCTCCCATTGAAGGGCAGCCACACTTCATGAGGACAATTCTGGGTCAGATTTGAGGACTGTTGGGGACTGTGTTGTGTGCCATAACCAGTCCCAGAAATTGCAGCAGTGCAGGAGTCTCAAACAGCAGTGTTTTGATATGTATTTGGTCAAAGGAGTTGACCAGCTTTGGATCAGTTTGTGTAGCAGCCTGTGGGAGCCAAGTTGGACAATGATACTTGGTGCAGCAATAGTACATGGGGCAACAATGATACTTGGTGCAGCAATGGTACATGGGACAGCAATGAGTACATGTTGTACAGTGCATCATAGTGCACATAGCAGCATATGCACAAGCAGCATGATGACAATGAGTCATTCTAGCAGGGGCAACATAATGACGATGATGTATGGGCAGCAAATGGACGAGATGCAGAATGATGATAGGTGAAGGAGTCACCTTGAGGATCAGTTGAAGCAGAATGTCTTCAACTGATCTCATCATGATACGAAATGATCTATGCTAGATCTAGATAAGTCAGTATTGACTGCTGTTGTAAATGTACTCTCTCTCTCTTTCTCTGCTGAACTTTGAAGATAAAAGAAGATTTGATCAAAGGGTTTCCCCACACATTGTGGGGTTTGTCCCTAGCTTGCGCCATATCTTGTGTCCTCTTGTCTTGGCTTGTCTTCTGCGTTTTATATTTATGTTCTATCTGCAGTTTATCATAATACTGATGTGATTGCCAATTGTGAAAATTTAAATAAATTGCTCTAGCATAGAACATACCTAAAACTTAACAATTGTTCTAGGGTTCTTGTCGTCCACACGTGCGAGGATTTCAGAGGTAAGTTGTTATAGATTGACAGTAGTTTAAAGACAGCACTTTGAAGGGTATCATTTGGATGTAGAGAAAGGTCTACAAGGTCTCCAAGATAAGCAAAGAAGGACTTCCTTATAGCGAAGAAGAGGAGCCCTAATATTCTAGGGTTTACTAACCTAGAAGACAAAAGTACCGGAAGACAGTGTCAGAAGAAGAGCCAGAATATGTGTCAGAAGTGATAGTGCAGAAAGAGGAAGAATTTGACTCATGCTTGGAGGACATCCTAGTCAAGGGTCTAGGGTTTGGCAGTTGTTCAAATAAGAAGGTTCAATAAGAGAAAACTTACAAAGGGTTTCCCTCTCAAGAGTGGAGAGGGTTTGTCCCTGGCAGAGAGCCAAATTTGTGTTCTTGTTATTTTGTTTTGGTAGCAGTTTGATGAAGCACACACATATGCACTAATAAGAAGAGGAAGAAGTATAAGCTAAATAAGAAAAAGTAAAAGGACTTCACAAATTGTTATCATGTCTCAGAGAATCATCACAACACTACTTTGCCCTAGATTCTCTAACAATGGGCACTATAAGGGAGATTGTCCTAAGCTTAAGAAGGACGACAACAAAAGTGGAAGGGAAAAAGCCCATATCACTGAAGAAGTGGAAGGAGCTTAAAAGAAGAAATCCAAGGAAGAAGTAAAATATCTCTACTGTAATTGAGATAAGTCTTCTCCACCTAGTTCTTTTCTGTTTCTGTAAATATAGCTATCATTCTAGGAAGCATTGGAAGCATGATAGGATGCATCATTTTAGGGGATGGCATCATAATAGCATATGATTAAAAGCAAGAGCTCATGGGAAGCTTGAAAGATCATTGAAGTTTATGGCAGTCACTATTAGAAGGAAGTAGCTCTTGATAACCTCATTAAAAGCGTCAGTAGAACTTATGGGTAGAAGTGAGTCATCTAGTATAGAACTCACCATACATCATCGGGAAGGAGCATCTGCAAGATGAGAATAATTAGGATCCTCAGCTAGAATCTTCATTGGAAGGCTCATCTCTTGGGAGATGCAAATGTCTCGCTAAGAATTCCACTTTGGATGGGATTCATTGTTTGAAAGAATGATGGTAAGATGATAAAGGAATGTAGCATGTCAAAGATGATTGAAGCACTCTCAATCAAGGATAGGAAGCTACTGAAGCAAGTCTAGATGACCAAAGGAGAAAAGAGTTATGTATGCATATGTTTAATAAATCGAGTCATGTCATATAGTTGCAGATAACATGGATAAGTGCTTCACCTCATGAGCATGGTTAAGAGAAAGGGATCTCCTCCTTCGGAAGGACGCATAAAGGCATGGTTCACATATTGATTAGATGAAATCAACATAATAAGTCCTTATATGGAAAATGTGGTGGTTGATAAAAATGAACTACAATTGGAAGTTCCTAGGAAGTAATGTGTGAATAAAGAAAGGAAGAGATCATGAAAGATGCAACTATGGAGAAGGCAATCAAAATCCAATGAATAAAAGATTTGACTATGATATCACCATGGGAAAGATATGAAGACCCTAATCAAGTCTGGAAAAGGAGACCCTTGGCATTGTATATCTTGGAGATGTGTCAAATATATGCGCGGGATTGTAATATTGCAAGCAAACAGATGTCATGATGAAGGGCCATCACAGAAGGTAATTTTGATTTGATGTTCTTTTTTATTTTTGAGTAACATCTGGATGGGTTAATGCAGGGCTACTGGAAAAAGAGTTGTGGATGTTGTCTACAACTAGCACTCATGTGGTTGGATAGAAGATCCTAAAGGAAACATGATGTGGAAGAGCTAGTTGTATGAAGGAAAGCCATATGTGGACCAAAAAAACACTTTCTGATAAGGGAAAGGATGACATGATTGACTTAAGGAAAGTGATGGATGGTCGATGCCCTACAAGATGAAGGCTCCATAATATTAAAGATAAAATTCATGACATCAAATGGAGGAGTGCTACAAGCAGTTGAAGGTCCCATGATCTCCACCAATGAATAAAAAATTGTTGAAAACAAGTCCCTAGTTAAGAGGGAGCCTGGAAACAAGTTTCTAACTTGGTAGAAACTTGGAAACAAGTCCTTGGCTAAGAGGGAGCTTGGAAGCAAGTCCCTGGGAGCCTGTTAAAGTCCCTGGATAAGAGGGAGCTTGAGAACATTTCTTTATAGGAATGGGTATATCCTCCCTAGTTGAGAGGGAGAGATAGACACATCATTCTTGTCTTCACTTGGGAAGAAAAAATGGAGGATTTATTAAGCATCTGGCATCTGATACTCTTTGAGGATGTGGTAGGGAATCCAAGATGAGAGTAGTCGTAGAGGACTGATATTTTTTTAGGACTAGGAATCCAAGATAAGAATAGTCTTAGTGGAACATACTTTGAGAGAACCCGGGTGGGGTATGTTCCGAGAGACAATGATGAGGGTGTTTATAAATCATTGGTCTCGCCAGCACTGTGCTTTAATCTTGTGGAGAGATAGAGTTGTTAGTCAAGGCCTTGCTATGTGACAATGCTGGATGATATGATGCTATACAGATGGGTTACCAATCTGACTCTTCTTATGAGAATTCTTCGGATTAAGAATCTCCAAGTACCTTGTACCTCCCTAGTTAAGAGGGAGTGTTGAAATATGTAACTAGGTTCAGTGTTGATAATGGCATATGTAATCATGATTTTATGTATTTAATGAAAAGAGAAAAATAAACTTATTATTGTTCTTGAGACATGGGTTTCATGCTCAAGGGGAATTTATTTTTAGGTTAAGAACCCATTGAGTGCTTCTAGGTTTGTCATAAAGTCAATTGAGTCATTGTCATGTATTGAAGACCCATTTGGGCATGTTACATATTGTAAAGAAAATTTATTTGAGTCAAAATAGAATCAAAAGACCCTCCAAGACCTTGTCATGGCACAAAGATCAAGTCGGCCTAAAAAGAGAAATTTGTACCCCTCACAAGCCTATAAATAAGAAGGAACTTGACCTCATTGTGACTCACTCAAGCAAGTTCGATCTTCTCAAGTAGAAGAACTAGATCGAAGTTTTTGGGCCTTTCTCTCTCTCATGTTAGGGTTTCTACATTTGATGGGCAGAAGAATTTGCTGGGCAGGTCGAAGTTGCAGAAGAATTTGCTAGGTAGGTCAAAGTTGCAAAAGAGTTTGCTAGGTATATCGAAGTTGCAGAAGAATGTGTTGGGCAGGTCGAAGTTCTAGAAGAATCTATTGGGCGAGTCGGAATTGCAGAAGTTGTTGGAATCAAGGTTTGACTTGGTCTTGGAGGGTCTTGGTCTAAGGGTCATAGGTCTTGGAAATTGTCAATTGAAGTTCTATAAGAAGAGAAGAATTCTTGTGGGTTTTCCTATCAGCTGGAGAGGCTTTGGCCCTGGCTGATCGCCTACATCTTGTGTCCTATTGTCTCTTTGATTTTATTGTTTGATAGTTGTTTGATGATAAAGAACACTAATAATAATCAAGTGTAAGAAGAAGCTAATCAAGTTAAGTAAAAACACATCATAAGCAATTATCAAAGTAAGAGAAATCACCTAATCCAGCTGCACTAGATTTCTCAACAAACGTGTCCCCGTGGAACACTAGGTAATATACATTGACTCTAGACTTAGACAACACCACTAAGACCTAACCATTGGGATGTACTCTAGCTTTGGAGGTATGAGTGAAAAAACTTGGGAAATTATTAATCGTTAAAAAGCAAAAAATAATTAACCAAGTGAAAAAAACACTCTAGAGTAACTTCTCTAATAACTAAGTCCTAGGGAGCTAAGTCTTTTATATAAGTTCATCATGCTAACATCATTTATTACAATTCCCCCATGGGGGTACAGAAATTGCATAGAAAAAAAAAATAGAAAAAGGGGCAAAATTGTCCTACAAGGCTTCTGAACTTGAAATTTGAACAAGTGTCTTGTTCAATCTTGGTGGCTCACTGCAAGTCCTGCCTGGTACATCTGGGGTGGTAACACTGCATCTCCGAATGCTAGCCAATTTTTTCACAATATTTTCTGATTTTCCAAGTTGATGACCCTGACTGATTTTGCCCACTTCTGATTTTTTCAAACACTGGATCAAATGAACAACAAAATACCAGAAACATGTGATAGTGAACAATTAGCATGTGCTAGGGCATGCAATAGAATAACAGCATGCAGAACTCTCCAAATCTGTCTCGCAGATAACCTTGAAGATAATCCTTCCCAAACATATCTGAATTGGTGTATTTAGTACTCCAGTAAGCCACCAGCACAAGAAGTGCAACAGAGATGTCAATCAAAATAACATAAGGACTTCACTGTTAGTTAAGATAAACCTTTAATGTTCAATTTCTCATGGATGTGATCTGGTGGACCTAAACTTTTTTAATGAATTTGTAGAAATATGTGTTTTTTACTGGCAGATTCGCATATTTTAAAAAGATTTGCATTTATTGACTGTTATTTGATCATATATCATGGGAGCATTTGGCCCAGATTTTAAGAATGTACCGGTTCACATGTATTAAGAATTCCTCTTTTCTTAATAGCAATCGTGCTAGCTTTTTACAGGAAGGATCCTTATCACTAATGAAATATTGGATCCTTACCCAAGTGCAGGGTTTGATGAGAGCATTTAGAGTTGAAGACTTACCAATAGAATCAAAAATGCTTACAAAAGCATTGGATGAGGCTCAGAGGAAGGTGGAAAACTACTTTTTTGAGATTAGGAAACAACTATTTGAGTATGATGAAGTCCTCAACAGCCAACGTGATCGTATTTATACAGAGCGCAGGCGTGCTCTGGAAGCTGATAATCTTCAACCTCAAATGATAGAGTATGCAGAACTTACCATGGATGATATTCTAGAGGTAAGTGGTGCACATCAAATTTGATATTAAATCTTGCCATCCAGAACTCACGTAGATATTAGTTTTAGGAGTGGAAATGCTTGCCTATCTATTTAACTTTTTCACACTACTTGTACTTGAGTTTTGCTATAATTTGCTACTACAGTCCTATTATTTGCTTCCGTGTCTATTTATCTCCTTGTATAATCCTTTTGTCATGTGAACAGGCAAACATTAGTCCAGAAACTCCAAAAGAAAATTGGAATCTTGACGCTCTTGTTGCAAAATTACAGCAGTAAGATTTAAAATATTTTCATTTTCCAAACTTCTCCCCTGTTATTACTGTATAATAGTTATTTTGACAGTGATCCCAGTTCCCTTGTGAAAAAAATGGATATCAAACCCAGTCCAAACAGATTGCATATCTGCATGTAATGCCACATCTTCCGTTACCGGAATCAATGTTAATATTTCATGATTTAATGTTACAGGTACTGTTATTTGTTAAATGATTTGACACCTCAAGTGCTAGCAGAAAAGTGCAGCAGCTATGATGGCCTGCGGGAATATCTTCGACTTCGTGGTCGGGAAGCATACTTGCAAAAAAGGGTTCGTACTTTTATATTGTTTATTATATTTGTGATGTGAATGAAAATGCTACTCTCTAAAGCCTTTGAACTAGAGCCTTTAGAAAAAATGCTACTCCATATAAAATGTGAATTATCTTGTGATTACCATATTTGCAGTTTGAACATCATTAATTATCAGTGTTAACATTTTATTACGTTCATTACTATAAGTTTTGAGCTTACTGTACATGAAAAACTCTAGGATAATGCAGTACAGTTGATATTATCATATCAAATCTTCCCTCCCCTTGATTGAAATGTTTATAGCCAAAAAATATGTCACTCGTTCATTGTTGTTCTTATCTTTCTTTCCTAGTTCTTTGAATAAAAATTCAGAGAATATTTATCTGATCCTATAGACCAGTACTTGAGATCTTTCGAGAACTGTAAGACATTTTGTGTAATTTTACTTGCATCGAATGCCTGCTGTTTCAAACAAAGGACACCCATTTCTGATTTAATCATGTTCTTGTAATGATTAATAGCCTCTGGTTTCACAGATCAGTAATTTGTTCAAGGATGTTACACAAGATCAGCATCCTTTCCATTTGAAACGCAATCAGGCAAGATAAGAGCGTGTCATACATATATTTAACATGCAGAGACATTGTACTGCGGTGTAAGGGTGTATGAGTGTAAGATCCAGTTTCATTCTGCACCCCAAGACACCTGCCATTAAGGTCCTGTTACAGCAAAAATGTTACACCTTAGTTCAAAGCCTTACTAAGTGAATAAGACAATGAGTATCATGGGAGAGTCACCATTGTAACATATTCCCCGCGTTTTATTGGTTGATACAATCCAACACAAGGGAGGCTTCCCTAGTAGATATTATGGATTTAATGGCCCAGTCAAACCAAGTCAAGAGCCCCCTAAGGCTTCTACTTCTGTCACCACCAATCAAGAGGATCAAACACTCAGAGTTTATGGTGGATTTGAAGGTAATTTCCAGATTTTAGTTCAAAGGGTCTCATGGCTATTGGCATGGCTTAGGTCAACCAGTTTAAGCTCAAGGAGGGTCCCAAACACACACAATCCACAAATTACAGTGTTGTAGCAAACTAGCTTGTAAAATAGAAAATTGCAGCAATAAACCAATTTACAACAGTAATAATAAATAGCCCCAGGTTCTAATAATAAAGTGAAAATTGAAGGGCTACAATGGGAGTAAAATAAAAATTGTATTACAACAAATTTTTGTAGAAAAGGAGTGTATAACAGCACCAAAAACCCTAGACATCAGCCCTAGAAAGTGGCTGAAAATTCATTAAAATTGACACAGTATTTTATAATATATTCCAAGACAACACTTTAACCCTAGGACTAAGGCATCCAAGTATATTAATGCTGAAAATGAAAGATTTTGTTGTAATCTAACCCCAAATACCTTAAAACCAATGTTACCAGACTCAATATCGGCAATAAATCGACAAGGCAAAAGACCGAAGAGTTTTAATCGGATCGAGAAAAAATCGGGAAAAAATTAGTGAATTCAAAAAGTAAAGATATATACATATATTGAATTAAAATAAACATTTTCATTGATATTCAATAAAGCCATGTCCAAACAATGCATAATATCAATAGATGTCCAAAATATCATGAGCACACACTGAAGCCAACGTTGGGGCACACTACGCCTCTATTATGCAGAGTAAACTCAAACTAAAACTACGCCTCTATTACCTTCTCGACCTATGAGTTGCAAGCATGAGCAGTGAGAAATGAGTTACAGACTGACGTTTAATTTTTAACCTAACTAAACCATGCAACAAACAATGTGGTAACCCTAAAAGTTAAAACCCGTGCTCGCCAAGTCAAGGGCTGAAAATCACCTTAGTCACTTGAATCACGATCAATCGGTGAGTTGTGAGTCAAACTTATGTTGACCATGAGTCAAACTTGCCTTGCCCAGAGTTGAATCAGATCATTTGATGGCCGAGCAGAGTTGGACTCGCAATTAATCACGATTGATCGAAGACTCATGTTTCACTACCTAAAACATAATAGGAAAATGAAATTTAATAAAATAATTTTTGTGACAAAGGAGAAAACTAGTATCTTTCTCTACCTAGGGTATATGAAGTCGAGAATTTCCCATGAGTGTCTTTGTCGAGGATTTTCTTGATGCTTTGAGTTACCCTTTCCTCAACATTGTATCTTTCCACCCCTTTACTTTGCCTTTTAACTTTCTTTTCCCTTCCTCGATATTTGATGGGGCATCTTGCTTTTCATTCCATAATGCCTGTATATCAGTATACATTTGTAGTCCTGCCTATCGGGTCCACTATTTATATGCAGATTATTGCATGGGATATTAAGATATTTAATTAATCATTTTTGAGGGGTGATGGCCTCACTTGAGGGGCATTGCTCAATTTTCCTTGGCATTTGTGGCATTATGTATCCCTTTCATTACTCTTTCACATTTTGACATTTCATAATTTCTCTTCACTTTCTTTCCAGTAGCATCAACCTAAGGCTTACCAGCTGCTTCTTCTCATGGGACTACTAAAAGGTGGACCTTTGATGGGGACATGTACAATTTAACCCTGAACAAGAGTATGGGAGAAAGATATGAGGGGGATATGGACACAATACCTCTTTTGAGGCAATCCCAAGTAGTACAAGCAACCCCAAGAAATGCTATACTTGACTAGAAGAAGGTGATGATGTTATGAACAAAGTTCATAAACACAATAGAATATTCAGAAGATCTGAAATATGTAAATATCCATTATAGGACTGGTATATTTATATAAAAATGTACAAAAGATATGAGATGATGTAATTGTTACAGATGAGTGCCCGATTATATACTATTAAATTGTAGCAAGAAAAAGCTTCATTTAATTTGTGCCTTAGTCAAATAGAGAAATTTGAATTTCCACATCAGCAAGATGTTTTGAGTTGCAGTTAGCAAGAGTAACATGGCCAAGTCACTTAGTTAAGTCAATCAATTCGAGTTTGTGGGCAAGAAGTAGAGTTTTGCATGAGTTGATTTGTTAAAATTGGCAACTAAGGCCAAACTCCATGTGGATCATCTTATTTATGGCAACTAATATTTTTCTTGGATCCCTCTCATCGAGAGGTGTAGGATTGATCTAAAGATCATCCGATTTCGATAAGTATTCATGGAGTTATGAATTTATTTGTGTTATAAGACAATTCAAGGTTGGCCAGCAACCAAATAAACCCAACATGTGCTCAATGTTTTAGTATAAAAGGAGATGACTTGAGAGTCATTTCTCACACACACTTCTATCTTGATTTCTCTCCACTTGTCTTGGGTTTTAGTGGAAGAGAAATCTAGGAGTGGAAGCCCTAGATGTTGGAGGAAAGAAGACTAAGGGAACTGCCCTAGAGGAGATGCCCTAGCCCTAGACGCTGTCAAAATAGAAGTCAAAAACGCTGTCAAGGAAGCATGCCCTAGCCGCAGTCTTGGAGGAATCTTATCACAGCAAAGAGAGGCCCTAACGTTGTCCAAAAGGCAGCCCTAAACGCAATCTAAGAGCAGCCCTAAACGCTGTCAGAATGCAGCCCTAAACACAGTCTAAGAGCAGCCCTAAACGTTGTCAAAAGGCAGCCCTAGACACAGTCTAAGAGCAGCCCTAAACGCTATCAAAAGGCATCCCTAGACACAATCTAAGAGCAGCCCTAAACGTTGTCAAATGGCAGCCCTAAACACAGTCTAAGAGCAGCCCTAAACTCTGTTTAAAGGCAGCCCTAACGCAGTCTAAAGGGAACCCTAACGCTAACCTATAGTGCCCTAGATGCAGGCCTAATACGGCTGAAAAGGTGAGCTGTAGGTGACCCTCAAAACAGGGACAACATGAGAGTTTGAGGACTTAAACATGCCCAGGACAGCAATGCTAATAAATGGGATAGTTGGGCTACATGGTGCTGTGAAGACACATGGGACAGCAGCAGGTATGGCAAGGCAAAGCGGACAGCAGCAAGGTATAGCATGACTATTAGGGACAGCAGCTACACCTATATATCTAGGCAGCAGTGGCAAGGGACAACTGTATAGTAAATGGGACAGCAAAGGAATGCTAAGGCAAGCATGGTGCTGCAAGCACATGAGACATGCTGTGTGGCAACATGATCAGCTTCAGAACAATGATGGGACAGCAGCATGTTGGTACAGAACTATGATGGGACAGCATCACGTTGGGACAGCAATGACATTGATGGGACAGCAACATGTTGGGACAGAACTATGATGGGACAGGAATGACATTGATGGGACAGTAGCATGTTGGGACAGAACTATGATGGGACAGCAATGACACTATGCAGCAGTGGCACAATGGAATAGCAGCAACAGCAAGGTGCAGCAAGTACATGGTGCAGTAATAGTACTTAGGACATCAATGATGCTTGGTGCTACAAGTACATGGTATAGTCATGATTGGTGAAGCATGATGAGATGCAACATAGTGATGATGGGTGCAGCACGGTGAGGTGCAGCATGATGACGAGATTCAGCACAATGATAGGTGAAGGAGTCACCTTGGAGAATTAGTTGAAGCAGCATGTTTTCAATTGATCTCACGTATCATTTTTTTAGAGATGATCTATGCTCTTATCTAGATAAGTCAAAGTGTTGACTTCTATTATAAATGTATTATCTCTTTCTCTCTCTGTTGAACTATTGAAGAACATATAAGAAGAATTGATCAAGGGTTTCCCCACATTGGGGTTTGTCCCTGGCTAGCGCCACATCTTGTGTCCTCTTGTCTTGGCTTATCTTATGCAATTTATGTTTATGTTCTATCTGCAGTTTACTTTAATGCTGATGTGATTGCTAATCTGGAAAAGATATTGAGCTAACTGTGAAAATTAAAATAAATTGCTCTAAGCATAGAACATACCAAAAATTAACATGATTATTAAGATCTAGCAATCTAGTGGAGTTATAGTCAGTGAACCTCAATTATCTGAGCTCTAGTTATGAATAGAGTCAGTATGAGTTCAGTTGAGTAGTTGTAACTATTGTTAACTCACTAATCTCTTAGTTAACTAGTCAATCTACTAAACATAACCTTAGTCATGCATGCAATTCGAATTGCCTAGTTGAGTGGAGGGAAAAGGCATAATTGTATTTATTACTATATACTAGTGAGTGTACAGAGTTCGCATGTAGCAGGTGAACTAATTTCCTCGGGAATTGCACAAGGAAATAAGAGCTTCCCATTCTTTAGAAGCATGAATTGTGCAAAGAAATAGGAGGAAATTGGAGGCCTATTTTGTCTAAGTGTTGGTCAGAGTAGTCAAAGAAAGAGATCAGTATTCCAGTGCAGGTTGAGCTTCAAGGATTGAAGATGTCGTTGTAATTGAGCATTCTCTCATCTGTTATAATACAAATAGAGGAGGAGTTTTTCCCAGTTGGGTTCCCTAGTAAAGATACTGTGTTCATTATGATTGAATGATTACATGTGTTTCTATTGTATGTTTTTCCTTCCACAGATTGAGTAGAAGAAATTTGTGTCTATTGATTTCAATCTGATTTCATTAGCAACTACAAATTTCGATTTATTTCTACATGGTATCAGAGCTATTGAAAACTACATAGAAACCAGATTGTTGATCTTCTCTTAGAGCAATTTCGAATCGCAAATTTGTGGTGCAAGAATTTTCTTTAGTGCAAGAACAATGTCTTTCTATGGATTGAGGCTTGAGTATGCATTGAAGGGCTCTTCGAATTTCATAGCTTGGAGGACATAATGGAAGTTGTCTTGGATGACAATGAAGTGTTGGAGTACACACAAATTTATATTCCAAAACCAATAGCATCAAATGCACAACAACTAGCTCAATGGAAGAAAGACACGGCAAAAGCCAAGAGGATTATCTTGGAGGGAGTTAGAGATCATGTGGTTTTGAGTTTGCATGGCAAGAAAACTGCTTATGCAATGTGGAAAACCCTCACAGAGTTATACAGAAGCAGCAATGATGCCAGGAAATTGCATTGAAAGATAATCTCAAGAACATTTGAATGGGAAAAAATGCAATTGTTGTTCAATACCTATCTAGATTTATTCAGGTCAGAGATGAACTTGGAGGAGTTGGAGAAAATGTGCCATCGTCCGAACTTGTGAGCATAGTACTCCTTGGTCTTCCAAAATCCTGGCACAACTATCAAGATTCAATTAATGGAAGAGGCAAGCTCCCAAATTGGGAGAGACTTCGGTTTGACTTGGTACAGGAAACGATTAGAAGAAACACTAGAGATGGAGTCCCATCCATAACTAATGAGGAACAAGACTTTGCTCTACTTGTCAAAGGAAAGAATGCCAAAGGCAAAAAGGCCCAAGCAAGGCAAAATCTAGCCAAAACCATGGCAAGAAGAAAGACCTCAATAAAATTAAATGCTTTCATTGTCATGAGTATGGACACTATGCAACCAAGTGTCCACATAAGAAATCTAGTAAGGAACCTGCAACAACAACAGGAGGAGATGCTCTCACATCACAATTCAAGTTGGATTTCATTTTCATTGCTTGTATGGAAAGCACAGTAAGAGGGAGTGAGTGATACCTAGACTCTGGTGCTTCATTTCATATGATAGGAAATAAGGAGTTCTTCAGCAGCTTAGAGGAGAAGGACCTACAATTACACATAGAGCTTGGAGATGATGGAAGGTATAATACCAAAGGGATTAGCACTGTCACCTTTATGAGGAAGTCAAGCTCCCATATTCACCTAAAGGATGTAATGTATGTGCCTAGTCTAAAGAAAAATTTAGTTTATGTAGTTGTACTTAAAGACAGGATATGATGTGGTGTTCAGTAGAGGGAAGGCATATCTAAAGCATGTTGCTACTAGACAAGTAAAACAAATTGGTGTTCGAGTTAAAAATCTCTACAAGCTAGAGGTAGATTTCGCCATGTATGCATTTATACCTCTAGGAGTGAGGAGGGGCGATGTAGAGCCTTAGTCCCAGAGTTGAAAAGATTTGAGTAGGGTCCATAGGAGAGCAATAGCAGTTGCAGTATACTCTTCTCATGGACCATTACCCTTGCTACAGGGGCCCACAGTATTCAGTAGCAGAAGGATCAGTGTCAGTTGATGTAGTCAGATCTTGGGAGACAATTGTAGCACAAAGACACAGTTGATTCAGTATTTTGGATGCTTAGTTGCAATTGTTGCAGTAGCAATAGAAACAGTGCAAGGGAGTGTTAATTGTGTTACGGTACATTCCTACATAGGAGCATGATTGGGGTTGTTCATAACCCTTTTCTTACAAAGATAGAGTGTTAAATTGTAGCAAGAAAAGGCTTGATTTGACTTGTGCCTTAGTCAAATGGAGAAATTCAGATTTCCACATCAACAGGATGACTTGAGTTGCAATTAGCAAGGGTGACATGGCCAAGTCACTTAATTAAGTTAATCAATTCGAGTTTGTGGGTAAGAAGTAGAGTTGTGCATGAGTTGATTGCTAAGATTTAGCAATCTAGTGGAGTTATAGTTAGTGAAACTCAATATCTGAGCTCTAGTCATGAATAGAGTCAGTATGAGTTCAGTTGAGTAGTTGTAATTGTTGTTAACTCACTGATCTCTCAGTTAACTAATCAATTTACTAAAAATAGCCCTAGTCATGCATGCAATTCGAATTGCCTAGTTGAGTGGAGGGAAAAGGCATAATTGTATCTATTATTGTATACTAGTGAGTGTATACAGTTTGCATGTAGCAGGTGAGCTAATTTCCTCAGGAATTGCGCAAGAAAATAGGAGATTCCTATTCTTTAGGAGAAGGAAGTGCACAAGGAAATAGGAGGAAGTTGGAGGCCTATTTTGGCCAAGTGTTGGTCAGAGCAGGCAGAGAAAGAGATCAGTATTGCAATGCAGGTTAAGCTTCAAGGATTGAAGTTGTCATTGTAATTGATCATTGTCTCATGATATAATACAAACAGAGGAGGGGGTTTTCTCAATAGGATTCCCCAGTAAAAATAATGTGTTCATTGTGATTGAATGATTGCATGTGTTTCTATTGTATGTTTTCGCGTCCACAGATTGAGTAGAAGAAATTTGTGTCTATTAAAACAGTGTGAAACACGCATATGGATTTCCAATGAATGAATTAATTGATGAGCAAGCTAAAGCTCAATAATAATACAGAGATATTTACAGTAAATAAAAACATCAAGTTTCTATTTAGGAAATAGAAACAATCAGTTTCATCAAAGAAACTGCTAAAAAGGAAAAGTAGCAACAGCTAAAAGAATGAGTATTAAATACTAAATAGGATTATTCTAATACCCTCCCTTAAGGCTCAATCTATTTACAACACCAATAGACCCTCTGTATTTTACAAATTTATCAGGGCCAAGAGGCTTGGTGAAGATGTCTGAGGGCTGCTCTGTTGTGGGAACATATCGCAACTGAACGGATCCGTCTTCAACAAGCTGGCGAATGTAGTGGCAATGAGTTTCCACATGCTTTGTTCGTTCATGAAAGACTGGATTCTTGGCAAGTTTGAGCACTCCCTGATTATCACAAAACAAGGAAGTAGGACCTGTCTGGGAAACATGCATATCCGCAAGCATACGTCGAAGCCAAATTGCCTCACAGGATGCCTTAATTGCTCCCTGATACTCTGCTTCTATTGAGGAGAGAGCCACTGCCTGCTGCTTCTTACTAGTCCAGGTAACAGCACCAGATCCTAGACTAAACACATACCCAGTTGTAGATTTACGGTCATCAACCGAACCGGCCCAATCAGAATCTGTGTAACCACTAAGTATAGGATCGGAACTTCGAGTGTATAGGAGTCCATAATCAGAAGTGCCACGCACATATCGTAGCACACGCTTTGCGGCTATCCAATGATCAGCTTTAGGAGCTGACATGAAGCAGGAAATGTAGCTCACTGCAAAACTGATGTCAGGTCTGGTGGCAGTAAGATAGATGAGACTGCCCACTAATTGCCTGAATAAAGTCTCATCCACAAGGGGAGAGGATGACTGAGCTGAAAGTTTGAGCCCTGGTTCCATAAGAGTCGTGGTTGGTTTGCAATCCTGCATTTTGAACCTTTCCACAAGATTTTTGGCATACTTGGACTGAGAGAGAAAGATGTGGTTCTCAGTCTGCCAAACTTCAACCCCCAGACAGTAATGAAGAAGTCCCAAGTCTATCATATCAAAGGTTCTGCATAAGTCTTGTTTGATCCCATGGATCAAATGTGCAAAGCTACCAGTAATGATAAGGTCATCCACATAGACAACCACAAACAAGATATCATCACCTGAATGCTTGATATACAGATTTGCATCAGATTGGCTCCGCTAAAAGCCATGATCTGTCAGGTACTGATCAATTTTCATGTACCAAGCCCGAGGAGCTTGTTTCAATCCATAGAGTGCTTTAGCTAATCTACACACTTTCTGTTCTTGACCGGCAATCTTGAATCCTGGAGGCTATGTCATGTAGACTTCTTCCTGTAAGACACCATTTAGGAAAGCACTCTTTACATCCATCTGATGAACTTTCCAATTGAACTGAGCTGCTAGGGCAAGGACAAGCCGTATGGTACTCATCTTGGCTGTAGGAGCATAAGTCTCCTCATAGTCGATGCCTTCCTTCTGTGAGAACCCTCGAGCCACAAGATGAGCTTTATACTTGTCTAGGGTTCCATCAGCTTTGTATTTCACTTTATATACCCATTTGCAGCTAATGGGCTTTTTTCCTTCAGGAAGATCAGAAAGGGTCCATGTGTGATTTTTCTGAAGACTCTAGAATTCAGCTTCCATAGCTTGTTCCCACTCAGATGTACCCTTAGCCTCTGAGTAAGTTTGAGGCTCAAAGATATTGTGTAGGTTAGCCATAAGAGCAAAATTTACTGTAGACTGTTGTTTGCTCTTATGTCTAGAAGTTCTTCCTTCAAGGAGTTCATCATCCCGGAGATCACCAATGGTTTTAGCCCACCATTTAGGCCGAAGAGTAGAGGAACCAATATCAGGAGGAGATGGAGAAGGCTCAAGAACAATAGGGGTAGCAAGAGAAGGATTATTTTCCGGAGGAAGCTCAGGCAGTGTATTATCAAACACTGATGCTGCATCATCCCTCCCATCAAGTGGACCTACCGGAAGAAGAACACTGTGAGGCTGATCCTCAGAACACTGCGCAGAAGAAGAAGACTGAAAGAATCCTCTGTCTTCATCAAATACCACATCCCGACTGAAGCTAAGACGACCAGTGGCTATATCTATTAGTCTATAGGCCTTGTGATGATCACTGTACCCTGTCATCATGAGTTTCTGTCTTTTGGAATCCAACTTAGAGCGCTTAGCAGCTGGAATCCAAACATATGCAACTGAGCCAAATACTTTGAGGTGACTGATCATAGGCTTACAGCCAGACCAAACCTCTTCGGGAGTCTTCCCCGTAACAACCTTAGTGGGTGATCGGTTAAGAAGATAAACAGTAGTAAAGACTGCTTCAGCCCAGAATTTGTTCGGAACACTCTTGTGTTGTAACATGGAGCGAGCCATTTCAACAACCGTGTGGTTGCGGCGTTCAACAATACTGTTCTGCTAAGGAGTGTAGGGTGTAGTGAACTGGCGTTTTATGCCATGAGTATCACAGAAGTTGGAAAAAGCAGAAGAACAAAATTCCCCCCCGTTATCTGTCCTAAGAGTCATGATATTACAGCCAGACTCTTTTTCAACTAAGGTTTTAAACTTTTGAAAGATACTAAATGCATCAGATTTATATTTGAGAAAATATACCCACATCTTTCTACTGAAATCATCTACAATAAGCAAAAAATATTTGCAAGTAGTGATAGAAGATGTATTCATAGGACCACAAATATCAACATGAATTAACTGGAGTACCTTAGATGCGCGCCAAGATTCTCCATTCTTGAATGAAGACCGATGTTGTTTGCTAGCTTGACAAGCGCCGCATACGCCCAACTGCTGAGTCTGAATATCAGGTAACCCTGACACAAGTCCTTCCCGAGAAAGCTGAGAGAGATACTGCATGTTTAGATGCCCATATCGTTGATGCCACAGAGTGTTAATGGGAGAAACACGAGCTGCTAGAGCCACTTCTGGAGAATCACCAGTGTCAAGAAGCTTGTATAGACCATGATCTTCTAGGCCAACAGCAACCGTAAGACTAGTCTCCCTGTCGATAACAGAGCACTTGTGCGCACTAAACACTACATCAAGCTGAGGAGAGTTCCTCATAATCTGACTGACAGACAGCAGATTAATTTCCATACCAGGAAGATGAGTGTGCGCCCACCAGACTGGATCTGAACTGTACCTCTGCCAACCACTGTGTATTTTTCACCTCCGCCAAATACCACGGAATCACTGAAAAGTGAGAAGTCAATAAACCAGTCACGCCTGTGAGATAAATGGCGTGATGCACCAGAGTCAATGTACCAGGCAGAAGATGGAACATGATCTGAAGACCTTTTAGCCATAAAGGCATAAAAGGCAGAATCTGTCTGCTCGGAATGTTCTGCAACATTTGCTATCTGATGAAGCCCTCCCTGTTTCTTTTGCTCAGAAGCAATCCTTTGTCGGCAATCTTTCTTCATGTGGCCGAACTTGTGACAGTAATTACACTGCACATTTTTCTTCCTAGCAGGATCAAAAAACTGAGAAGAACCCTTTTGCTGAAAGGACTGAGAGGACTGATATTTGGCAGCAAAATCATTTTCTGAGGAGGCTGATGTGGCACCACTACCAAACTGTTGTTTCCAATGATCCTGCTGCATGAGTTTGGTGCATAACTCCGGAAACTTCAGATCAACATTAGTGGAGGTAATGTTGAGTGTTTCTATGAAGTGCTCATAAGATTTTGGTAGACTTTTCAGAGTGATGACTACCATGTCTTCTTCCTCCATGGTGCGACCAATGGCTTCGAGCTGATCTCGAATGTCTTTAATCTTGTTGAGATGTTCCTGTAAAGACATATGTTCGTCCATCATGATGGAGAACAACTGATTTTTGAGAAAGAAAGCTCTGCTCTTGTCAGTTGTCTCGTGCAGTTCTTTCAACTGTTGCCAGATCTCGACAGCTGTTTTACCAGAAGGAATCTGCGGTAACTGATCATCAGCCACAAAGAGTTTGAGAAGCATAACGGCCTCTCGATTGCGATCATCAAACTTATCTTGATCGGTACCAGCTGTACTGGGACGGAGTTCTTTGCCCAAAACGAGCTGATCAAGACGCATGTATTCAAAAATGGTCAACATTCTTTGTTTCCAGATGTTATAATTGCTGCCATTAAAGCGTTGATTGCCTTCCAACATCAGATTGGTTAGCGAAGCCATCTGCTCGTTTCCCAAGACACAAAAACAACACAGAAGTCTGGTACAGATATAGATGCCAGCTAATCCAGACAACAACAACAAAAAAACGAACAAGTGCTGGAAATAAGATTCAACTCTTGGTCAAATGCCAAACCAGCAAATATGACTGAAAAAATGGCTGAAAGAGAAATATGTTGCCCACAGATAATATGCTCTATGCACAGCGGCAAAGATGGTTGCACAGCCTTGTCCTAAATTCAACCACAAGCTTGGCACAACTCCAGCAATATATGAATCAATTTGACCTGTAGAAGGAACGTGATTTCTGCTAGACAGAGAAACTTGAGCTACAGCAATTTTATCTTCTAAACAAGTATGAACTCGGACCCCTGAGATTCTGTAAAAAAAAATTATTACAGCACTTCCGTTTCTGAACTGTGGAACCGTCTCTTTCCGCCCGAAACTCACTGCTCTTGAGGCTGAAATAAAACTACTGAGGAAGACCTGTATAAGACAAATTATTCGAACGCATGAAAATGATAACAGAATGCGAACACAAGATAACTTGAGTTACCCGTGCATGGTAATTGACTGCACGTTGGGGAACGAAAAGCGGCTGAAGGGTTTGAGCGGAAGGCGGCTCGGGACACTGTCTGCAGCGTATCTTTACTCGTGAAATTCCGTTGTCATTTAGACCGGTTAGGGTACCTGGCTTTCACTCTGGCAGCCCAGGTTCGAATCCCAGTAGTGGAAGTTAGACGTCGAGAATTTTTTTTTTAAGTATGGGCTATCATAACCCATTCCAATTTTGAATTCGGTGGATGATATCGCGGTGCACGCAAACTTTTTCCGGATCGGTGCTCTCAATCTTGCTCAGCAGCGCTTTGGAAACCACAGGGACGAAACCGAACTGGTGTATCGTGATCGAGGAATTCGGGTGGTTGTGGATCTCCGTCGAGCTGATCGATTCAGCCGGTATTGCTTTCGACTCTCCTTTAACTTTATCATTGTCTGTTAACTTTAAATGCTAGATATACGAGCATTTCTGCATACAAGGCTGCAAAAATAGAATTCCATGCATGCACATATAAATGGAATACCAACGGATTCACTTGGCCTGATTTGATCATCTATGACTGTCAGAATGGCATCAATTCAATCACAATGCCAAGCATTTTGCAGCTCCACTCCTAGGCATATAAAATCCTCGCACTTTTACAAACAAAAAGCACCACAACACAAGACTTTGATGGCCAACAATGAAGCTAACTGTATCTCAAAATTTTCAGACCTGCAAAACAAAGAATGACTAAATCCCAAATTCTTGAACGTTGGAAATGACGAAAATATGAGGAAGAAAATCGAACTCAGAAACTGAACGCCTAGAACTAAATCGATAAATGAACTATTTTGAAATGAAGCAAAATTTTTTCAAAAAAAATGAAAAAATTATTTCAAAAACAATTCCTGAGCTCTGATACCATAAAACAGTGCGAAACACGCATATGGATTTCCAATGAATGAATTAATTGATGAGCAAGCTAAAGCTCAATAATAATACAGAGATATTTACAGTAAATAGAAACATCAAGTTTCTATTTAGGAAATAGAAAACAATCAGTTTCATCAAAGAAACTGCTAAAAAGGAAAAGTAGCAACAGCTAAAAGAATGAGCATTAAATACTAAATAGGATTATTCTAATATCTATTGGTTTCATTAGCAACTACAAGTTTTTAGTTATTTCTACATATAACTAGGCAAGTGCCCCTTCATAAATGGTCATGTCCTTAGAGACATGCCTCTTCTATACTAATCACTAATTAATTAATCATTATATATATATATATATAATTCATAACATTGTCTTCCTCTTCAGAAAAAATTGTTTTCAAAGCTTATTGCTGACAAGGCGCGACATATGTTACTTGTCTTGTAACCTATTCACATTTCTATGAATTTTTGGAGTTGTCATCTTCATTAATACAAGATGATAGGATTCTCTGAGTGATAAACAAAATTGTCGAACTGAGAAGGGATCTGACCATCCTAAATCAATCTCCTATGGAATCTTGTGGTTACTGCAAACTTGTGATGAATTGTTACCGTAAGACTAGATTGTGCAAACATCAGTATTTTGTGGAACATAAATTTGTGGAGTCATCTAACGAGGCCGAGGAATTGCTTGGACGGTTAAAAGCGGTTAGAATCCGGGCAAAAAAATTTCAAAAAATCTTCTAGAGGCAGTGCTTGAATTGTATTTTTGATGGTGGAAATAGATTCAGCACCATTAAAAATGTCTAGGACACCTAAAATTTTGAAGTTTAACAACTATAACTTGGATTTACAAAAATCCTTGCCGGATTTTCTCTAAATATGACCGGAATTTCCATAACTTTCCGGGCAACTCCTCCGCCTGGTTAAAATACGCGTAAATTTGTTGTTTCTATTCTGAGTGATACAAATACACAGACTATTGATTTGGGGTAGCATCGGATGTGCTCTAGCCATGCAAATTGGTGGATAGGCTAAAGCACATGAGATCCCCAAGATCCAGAAATGGTTTGGGCAGATTCTAACAAGTTTGGGAGATATTAAAATAATTAATATTTTTAATGGAGTTCCTAAGTCTAAACTTCAAAAAAATAAAATATTAATGGGTATTAATATAAAACTGGGTTAGAAGGTTCCAAAAGTCATGGATCGAGCCAAATCTAATCTTAGTCGTTGATCAAAGATTTAATCTCAGTCATTGAAGGACCAACAAGAAAAGTATAAGAAGAGGCTTGAGGGTCAGTGAGAGAACACACTAAGGGAGACCAGTCAGTTCGATTTCTGGAGCGAGGTTAGCTGAGAAATTTGAACTAGTAGTCTGGAGAGCCGCAAGAGGCAGCGGGTACGGAACAGAGAGTGGAGAACAGCACCAGAAGACTAGCGCAGAGGTTGGAGAAGCAGACGCAGAGGCAATAGACTGCGTAGTCACTGAAGGGCCTATGTGGGTGACACAAAGAGGCCCAGTGTTGACGCAGAGGGTCTAGGAGTTGTGCAGAGCCCAGCAAGCCTAACGCTAAGACTAGGAGAAGTGTTGGAGAATTTTTTCTCTGTTGGGTAAGCCAATTTGGCACCCAATTGTACTGAAGAATTGTTGAATAATAAAATCCTCCTCTGTTGCACCGTTTTTCCCACATTGGGTTTTCTGGGGACAATTGTCCAAAATATCTGTGTTGATGTGTTGATTCTTGTGCATGTATTTGTTTCTGTATTATGGTGTGATATCTACAGCAGAATTTATTTTAGTGTTTACTGAAGGGTTTTCGTAAATAACTTATTGAGAAATAAGTAGGTAAAATAAATCAATTGTTGCAATGATAGAATTTTCACGTGGTATCAGAGCAAGTAATCAGAGACAAGAAGGGAAAATCAATTATGAGTCGAGACCATGATGCAAAGGCATCTACATCAAGAGACTCGCACGGATTTTGAAAAAATTGCACAAGAAATAGTAACTTCGATTTCTCTATGTTGCCTCCCAGGCTGGAAGAAGTGGCTTGTGTGACTAGCGTTGCATCATCAAAGGTATGGAATATAGACAGTGGAGCTTGTTAGCATATGACGGGAATCTGGGAATGTTTCTCAGATTATCAGGAGGAAAGGATGAACTTTCAGATCACCATGGGGAACAAGGCAAAGTGTACTCCAATAGGGAGGGGTACCGTAGTTTTCAAACAAAAACGGGTGAGCGGTTTCGTGCTACCAATGTACTGCATGTACCAGGATTGGGGATGAACTTACTTTCTGTGTCGCAACTTCAAGGCAAAAGCTATGACGTTTTCTTCATCAAGGAGAAAGTATATGTCAAACACCCGAGCTGGAAAAAGAAAGTGCATATCGGGATCAAAAGTAACAGGTTGTACAAACTACAACTAGAATCACCAATGGCATTAATAAGCAGTCATGGAGACAAGGATTTGAACGAACTATGGCACAAAAGAATGGGACATTTTCACCATGGGGCTCTGAGAATTCTTGGAAGCACTGTAACAGGAGTATCGAATCTTAGTATAGAACGAGATGATGTGTGCAGAGGATGTGCCCTGGGAAAGTATGCTAAAGCAGCATTTCCTAGAAGTAAAAACAGGGCCAAGAGTGTACTAGGATTGATACACTCAGATATCTACGGACCTATGTCCACTAAAGCTCTTAGTGGTGCTGAGTACTTCCTCACTTTCCTTGATGACCACTCAAGGAAAACTTGGATTTATTTTTTGAAAACCAAGGACAAGGTTTTATGTCGATTGAAAGAGTTCAAGGCTTTGGTGGAGAACTTGACTGGGAAGAAATTAAAAGTTTTGGATGTGCTGTGGTCGGTAAGCCCAACCGCTTCACGACCTCTGCCGAGATGAGGTTCTTTTGGCTCCCGCTATTGACAATAAATAGTAGCGGGGAGCCCTTTACCCACATCTAGGAGTGGAAGAGACGCTCCTCCTCCTCTGGATCTTCAGGTTCATTTTTCTGGATCTTGGCAGTAGCAACAGTGGCGTTGGGATCCGCATCAATGATTTGCTTCCCTTTGTCATTCCCTTGTCGGGTTCTGACTCAGAGTCAGAACATGCATCTGATTTCTGAACCTTTAGCTCAGCCACCAGTGACTGCTTGACCCGACACTCACTTGTGTTGTGAGTGGAGCTCTTATGGAACTCACACCATTTTCCTGTGTCCTTTTTCGGCTTCGTGGCGCTATTCTTTGCTTGTGCCTTTGGCGGGTTGTCTTGGGCTGCCCCGCCTTGGCTTTGTCCTTTGTTCTGTGGTTTAGGGGCACCTTGCCCTTGCTTTGGGTTCGCAGACCCAAAGTCTCGCTTCTTTTGTTTAAACTTTTGCTCGACCTTGACGGCATATCGGTATGTTGTGCCCAGTGAGGAGATGTTTAGGGATTCTATTTCTTCCTGGATGTACTTGTGCAGGCAGCCACGGTATTTGAGTATCAAATGTTGCTCTGAATCCTTGATACCCAACTTTGTGCGAAGGGTATGGAAAAGATTGGTGAACTCCGGTACGTCTTGGTCCCTTCCC
>APFE030126647.1:160208-215254 GCA_000404065.3 Pinus taeda
CTCGTCTTTCTTCTCATCCGCCATGGGAGGCCATCGAGATTTGCGAGGCTGGTCTTGCAAAGGTTCGACCAGTTCAAGGCCTAACTCCTTATATCCCGACCTCGTTGGGGACATGCAAAGAAAAACAGATAGAAAGCAGACTGCTCTGATACCACTGATCCGGACTTAAACAGAAATGCAACAAATTACATAGATAACCATAAACACAGATATGCAACGGAAATAATACTTCATTTCATTAATGTAAAATACTGAAATATGCTTACAAACAGTAATGGAAATAAACCAACTAGGGCGATGGTAGCTTATCTCTGTGAAGAGATGTGGTGGCTACATGCCTCTGAACTGTCTTACAATGAGGCTCGAAGGCCGATTTATTGTTGAGAAAACAATGGCAAACCCTTAACATTCCAAAACCTAACCCTAGAAGATGAAACGCCAAACTGTGGGCCCCATTTGGGTAAATTGGTACATCAACTTGTCGGGGTCGTAACTTTGGCATACGATCTCTGTTTGACGCGTACAATAGCTCATTAGAAAGATCTATCCGAGCACTACCACTTTGGGAAGGGCAACATTTGTCTATGGACCCATGTTGCCCCCAGATTTCCCAAAAAATGTCGTTTAGGGCCTCAAAACAGCTCCGGAAGTTCAGGACCCGAAAAACTGCTAAAAATGTTAAGTTGTGCTACAATTAAGGAAACTGAAAATGCTGAGAGAAACAATGGTGGGGGTCCAGGTGGACTTGGTAGGTGGCCACCAAGATCCACCTAGATCACTAATCCTAGTATTATATGTGGATGATCTCTTCCTAACAAGATCATCCAGGCTCATTGGGGACTGCAAGAAGAATCTAGCCATAGAATTTGACATGAAGGATTTGGGATAGATGCATTATTTCCTGGGGTTGGAAGTTTGGCAGCAAAAGGGGGAGATCTTCCTTGGACAAGGGAGATATGCTACAGAAATTTTGAAGAGATTCAGGATGGAGGATTGTAGACCCATGGCTACTCCAATGATCACCAACTGGAAGAAAATTGATGCATCAGAAGACAAGGATGTTGATCCCACCTTATACAGGCAGCTCATGGGGTCCCTGATGTATCTGGTCAATACTAGGGCAGACATTTGTTACGCTGTCAACACCCTCAGTCAGTGCATGGTGGAGCCAAAGAGGATGCACTGGGCAGCAGCCAAACATGTTTTCAGATATATACAGGGAACAGTCGATTATGAACTCTTGTACACCAGGAGTAAGGATATCAGATTGAGTGGATTCACTGATGCAGATTAGGTTGGAAGTTCAGTAGATCAAAAAAGTACCTCTGGGTACTGTTTCAACATTGGATCATGAATGTGTTGATTTGGGGTAGCATCAGATGTGCTCTAGCCACGAAAATTGGTAGAGAGGCTAAGGCACATGAGATCTTCAATACCCATAAATTGTTTGGGCAAATTCTAAACAGCTTGGGAGATATTAAAATAATTAATATTTTTAATGGAGTCCCTAAGTCTAAAATTAGGGAAAATAAAATATTAATGTGAATTAATATAAAACTGTGTTTTGCCCACAGGGCTTTGGATTGACGGTGAATGGGTGCACTGTTAAGGCACTCCTTGCGATAGGTCACCGGTTCAAATCCCCATGGGTACTTAGGTTAGTCTTAACGTAGAAAAAAACAAATATAAGACTGTGTTAGAATGGTCCAAAAGTCATGGATCAAGCCAGATCTAATCTTAGCCATTGATTAGAGACTTAATCTCGGTCATTGATTTGTCAACGAGAAAAGTAAAAGAGGAGGCTTGAGGGTCACTTGGAGAACACACCTAGTTGATCAAGATTTCGACTTTCTGGGGCAGTGTTTGCTGAGGAAGTCGAAAGAGTGATCAGAGTTGCAGTTGAAGGGCAGTGAATACAGAAGCAGAGAGGCAAAGATAGTATCGGGAGGATTAGCGCAACAGCCAGGAAAGCTAACGCAGAGAATAGAAGTTGGAACTGCTGGGAAAGCTGACGCAGAGGGCAGAAGACGGAACAGTCGGGAAAGCTGACGCAGAGGGCAGAAGCTGGAACTACCAGGAACGCTGACGCAGAGGGTAGAAGAGGCTGACTCTGGGGTTTTTCGTGGGGCAGTTGGAGCTGAGGAGCCGCCGGAGTGTTTATCTGGGGTTTCAACTGGAGCATCTGTCTCTGAAGGATAGGTACTACTGTCGAGATTATTCTCTGTTGCGTGAGCCGGTTTTGGCACCCAAATTGTATTCAGAAACTGTATAATAATAAAACCCTCAAATAGTTGCACCAGTTTTCCCGCCTTGGGTTTTTCCAGGGACATTGGTCCAAAAACAACGGTGTCCCTTGTGTGCTTGTTTTGTTTCCTTCAGTTGATGATCCGTAATGTGTTGAGCATGTACTTGTATTTATTTCTAGTATTTACATGGTAAATAACTTGTTAATTAATAGAACAAGTAGGTAGGAATAAATCAGAAAGTACATGAAGGGTTTCTAACGGGTTAGACTTAGAAATTCCAACATGGTATCAGAGGGTGGTTGCAAATCACAGGAGAACTGAGGACATCAACTGAGCAGAGCAGGAGCAGCAAAAATTAGTTGTCCCGAGTGACAGAGTTGATCCTTGCAAAAGGCGACAGAGGAAGGAGTGATGCAGAGGGACTGCGTCATCATTCTAGGCCAAAGAAAGATAGCGCAGAGGCTAAGGGAGCCAGAATCAGGCTCTTGCAGAGGCCAGGAGAGCTGACGCAATTGGTTGGGGGAGCTGATTTGCTGGTGTCGGGATTGAGCAAAGCCAAGTGGCTCAATCCTTCAGTTGCTGGGGTATAGGAGGTTGTGGGTAAGTTGCAGAGTGAAGTTGGTGGGGTACTGTAGTCAGAACAGTACCTAACATGGCAAGACCAAGGGGAGGGAGTTGCTGCTGAGGCAGATTTCTAGCCAAGGAATCCAGATCAGTGGTGCAGTTGCACAAACGATCGGAGAGGGGCAACTTGACGGTTGGCAGAAGGATTTCTAGGAGGGAAATCGAGACTCAGAGGGAGTCCAAAAGAGAACTTCCAAATGGGAAGTAGAGAGACTCACAGGAGTTGAACCAAGAACTTCCAAGCGGGAAGTAGAGAGACTTAGAGGAGTTGATAGAGAAGAGTAGAGAGATGGCCATGAATGGGATGAGGGATTAGGATAGGCTGGATGGAGCGTCCAACTTTGTGGTCTGGAAGGCCAGGATCCTGTCCATTCTAGATAAACATCATATCAAGGCCTTCACCTTGAGGGATGACGATTGTGCCATGAGTACTCATGTGCCACTTGAGAAGAAGTGGGGAGACATCGAGTTGTAGTCAAGCGGACTACAGGCGATGAGGGGCACGATCCTCGAGGTACCCAACCTCTTGGATTATACCTTGCTACGGGAGCCCCGATGAGGAGTAGTAGTACTGGCAATGTCAGTAGAGATGGATGCAAATGGAGCGACAGAGGGAGCTATAATGCAGGATTCCTAGGACAGCACGAAGCTAGCAAGTTGCAACAGTGCGAGAGGCACGGGAGTGTTGCACCGGTGCAGGATGACACAGAGAGGTGTGCAACGGTGCGAGATGCACAGGGTTGTTGCAACAGCGCAAAGGTCAGAGAAAGAGCACTTGTCAGTGACAGAGGGAGCTTCAGCATCAGGAGTGTTTCTAGCCTGACGGAGATGTTAGAGTTGGGAGATCAGTTACTTACTTCTCAGTAACTGAGTTGCAGTGCAGCAGTTAGCAGTGGTAGGGCTATGGGCAGCATGATGAGAGGGGTTGCAGTGCAGATGCAGCAATGGCAGTGCCAGGGCCATGGGGAGCAGCACGGATGCAGCGATGGCAGTGGCTGGGCCATGGGTAGCAGTACAGGATGCATCAGTGCAGAGGATGTTGGGCAGCAGGCCTAGCATCAGCACAAGGACCGATGCCAGATGATCAGAGTGATGCTCAGTGAGGAGTATCACTAGAGCACAGTCCTCGCTAAGAGTGAGTGTTGATTTGGGGTAACATCGGATGTGCTCTAGCCACGAAAATTGATGGAGAGGCTAAGGCACATGAGATCTCCATACCTAGAAATGGTTTGGGCAGATTCTAAACAGTTTGGGAGATATTAAAATAATTAATATTTTTAATGGAGTCCCTAAGTCTAAACTTGGGGAAAATAAAATATTAATGTGAATTAATATAAAACTATGTTAGAATGGTCCAAAAATCATGGATCAAGCCAGATCTAGCCTCAGTCATTGATTAGGGACTTAATCTCAGTTGTTGATTTGTTAACGAGAAAAGTATAAGAGGCTTGAGAGTCACTTGGAGAACACACTGAGTTGATCAAGATTTCCACTTTCTAGGGCAAGGTTTGCTGAGGAAGTCGAGAGAGTGATCACAGTTGCAGCTGAGGGGTAGTGAATATAGAAGCAGAGAGGCAGAGATAGTGTCGGGAGGATCAGCGCAACAGCTAGGAAAGCTAACGCAAAGGGCAGAAGCTGGAACTATCGGGAAAGCTGACGCGGAGGGCAAAAGTCGGAACTACTGGGAACTGCCGGAAAAGCTAACGCGGAGGGCAGAAGAGGCTGACGCAGTCCCTAGAAGTTGACACTAGGGTTTTTCATGGGCAGATTGGAGTTGAGGAGTTGTCGAAGTGTTTATCTGGGGTTTCAGCCAAAGCATCTGTCTCCGAAGGAGAGATACTACTGCCGAGATTATTCTCTGTTGGGTGAGCCGGTTTTGGCACCCAGATTGTATTCAAAAACTACATAATAATAAAACCCTCAGGTAGTTGCACTGGTTTTCCAGCATTGGGTTTTTCCGGGGACATTGGTCCAAAAACAACGATGCCACTTGTGTGCTTGTTTGGTTTCCTTCAGTAGATGATCTGTAATGTGTTGAGCATGCACTTGTATTTATTTCCAGAATTTACATGGTAAATAACTTGTTAATTAACAGAACAAGTAGGTAGGAATAAATCAAAAAGTACATCAAGGGTTTCTAACGGGTTAGACTTAGAAATTCCAACAAAATGATCTCCTGATGCAATAGGAAATAGAAGTCTGTAGCTCTGAGCTCAGCTGAGGTAGAATATATGGCTGCAATATTAGGAATAAATCAGAAAGTACATCAAGGGTTTCTAACGGGTTAGACTTAGAAATTCGAACAGAATGATCTCCTAGTGCAATAGGAAACAGAAGTCCGTAGCTCTGAGCTCAGCTGAGGCAGAATATATGGCTGCAATATGGCTTAGAAAACTGCTCGTGGACCTATTCAAAAGAAAGATGGAGGTGACCAGGATCATGTGTGATAATCAAAGTTGCATCAAGCTCTTTGAGAATCCAGTGTTTCACGATCGGTCAAAGCATATTGATATCCGGTGTCACTTTGTCGGAGACTATGTCCAACGAGGAGTTGTACAATTGAGCTACACTCCTACAGGAGAACAAGTGGCAGACATCTTCACCAAGGCCCTTGGAAGAACAAAGTTTGATTATTTCAGGGAAAAGATGGGGATGATAAAGAATCCATTTCAGTAGCAGAAATGGGGGTGATGTTGTAGTGCAGTGGCAGTCAACAATAGCACGATGCAACATGACGAGAAGAGATTGCAGTGCAGATGCAGTGTTGGGAAGAAGGACCAACAGCAGCATGGATGCAAAGGGAGTTGCAGTGCAAATGCAGTGTTGGGAGAAAGGCCCAGCAATAGCACGGATGCAGAGGGAATTGTTGTATGCATGCAGCAGTGGCAGAGGCAAAGCCATAGGCAACAGTATAAGATGCAGCAGTGCAGAGGATGTTGGGCGGGGAGGCCTAGCATCAGCACAGGTATCGGTGTCGTATAGTCGGAGTAATGCTCAGAATGAAGTATTACTAGAGCACAATCCTCGCTAAGAGGGAGTGTTGACTTGGGTTAGCATCGGATGTGCTCTAGCCATGAAAATTGGTGGAGAGGCTAAAGCACATGAGATCTCCAAGAACCAGAAATGGTTTGGGCAGATTCTAACCAATTTGGGAGATATTAAATTAATTAATATTTTAATGGAGTTCCTAAGTCTAAACTTAGGGAAAATAAAATATTAACGGGTATTAATATAAAACTGGGTTAAAAGGTTCCAAAAGTCATGGATCAAGCCAAATCTAATCTTATTCGTTGATCAAAGATTTAATCTTGGTCGTTAAAGGACAAATAGGAAAAGTATAAGAAGAGGCTTGAGGGTCAGTTGGAGAGCATACTGAGGGAGACCAGTCAGTTCAATTTCTGGAGTGAGGTTAGCTGAGAAATTCAAACTAGTGATCTAGAGAGCAGCAAGAGGCAATAGGTACGGAACAAAGAGTCGAGAACAACACCAAAAGACCAAAGCAGAGGTTGGAGAGGCAGACGCAGAGGTAACAGACTGCGCAGTCACTGAAGGGCCTGCGTGGGTGACGCAGAGGGTTTGGGAGCTGTGCAGAGGCCAGCGAGCCTAACGCTTTGAGTGGGAGAAGTGTTGGAGAATTTTTTCTCTGTTGGGTAAGCCATTTTGGCACCCAGTTGTACTGAAGAATTGTTGAATAATAAAATTCTCCTTTGCTACACTGGTTTTCCCACATTGGGTTTTTCCGGGACAATTGTCCAAAATATTTGTGTTGATGTGTTGATTCTTGTGCATGTATTTGTTTCTGTATTATGGTGTGATATCTGCAACAGAATTTATTTTAATGTTTACTGAAGGGTTTTCGTAAATAACTTATTGAGAAATAAGTAGGTAAAATAAATCAGTTGTCACAGTGACAGAATTTTCACACAGACTGATTGAGATGTCTACTTTTGCGATTTGGAAGTTGTGATTTGATCTCTCCTTAATCTATTTGTGGTGTTTTCTTGGTTTATAGAGGTATCTGATTATTTTCAAGTACAGAGGTTGCTTGATTAATTGTGATATCTTCACTTGAAATTTTCATTTTTTAAACTACAACTTCTGAGTACATCTTCACTTCAATTAGTTTATCCTCTTCTTGAGTTGTAATATTGACCGAGTTGGTATTCAATATTTTTTCATCAACTTGGATTGTTACATCTGAAGACTTTGATACTTTTGTGATAAGTTCTTCTAATTTGTTTTTCAATGATTTCTTATCAGTTTTAAGTTTCTTAATTTGAGTCAGTAATTTCTCGTTGTGGTCCTTCAGGCAAGTAAGTTCCTCATTTTTGTCTGCAATCATCTTTTCAACTTCCTTCCGCATATTTTGCATTGACTTCTAGTTTTCTTGAAGAATTACTTTTGATATATCTTTTATGTCTTCTAGTATTACTGAGTTTGGCTCCAATGTATCATCGTATAGCATTAATATTTTTTTGTAGGAAAATGTCAAAAAGTTATTTTTCGTATTTAGGATGGACCTATTGTCGCCTAAATTGTACAGGAAAAATGCGACAACTCTCAGGGCAGGGGTTGTCACTTTGATCCTCGCCCTCTTCATTCTAGTTGTCTCCCTACAACAAGCTATTGGGGGTAGTCCCTATGAAATGTGAAGATGCAAGACCTGTCTGCAACTAACAAGTCCGGGAGACAATACTGAATGGCCTGGCAACTTGGTTAATTTAGCAAATTTAGTGATTTGATTAGATTATCTTGAAAGACCAATGCCTTAAATGGAGTCAAAATACTTGCTTTACGTGAATTATCTACCAATCCACTGAATGAACAATTGTTGCTTTAGGATGCTTTACTATCCTATACGAAATGCGACACCTAAAACTAAATGAAATGCAAGATCTTGGTTTATTTTAATTTAGATGTCTATCTAGGTGAATCCTTCCTCTCAACTATTTTGAAGCTAATCTCTAATGTAGGTTGTGAAAGAGAAACTTTTGGAAGATAGCAAAGGCTATATTAACGATACCTCCCCTGGAGTTCTAACCACCTGGTGTCTCCAAAGCTGCAGAGATTGTTTCTGACGAATGCAAGGTCACCGTGTTAACCACAAAACAGGGTTTAAGCTTCGCAAGTTGGATGAGAAAAGTGGTCCTATCTTTTTATCAACCAAGCTTATGCTTGGAGGTAAATTAATTAGTGCAAGACTAATCCTAGAATGCAAGTGCAAAAATGAGTGATTACTCTTAAGGTGAAGTTATTAAATGTTTTAAGTACTTAGAGACAAATTATGATGATATTCAATTTGAAACAATGAAGTAATTAACAATATATAAGGACAATCTTCACCAAAAGAAGATGCTCAATAAACCAAATATATGGCACCAGAAAATGTTGCTGAGATTGCCAATATCACAATGGACAACTACTCATGGAATGACAATAAATCAATAAGTCCAATGTTTCTTAACACAATTAAAAACTTCCAAGATTACTTAGATTATATCGATATAATGCCAATGTGCCAAATAGATGCAAAAGAAAAAAATGGAAATTCCTTATGAACACAATTAGATTACTTCAAGATTTCTCTTATCACAATTATGAGTAGACAAGTGCCTTAAGGATGACTTAGATTAACAAGGTTATGAATACAAGAAGTGCTTATTCCACAATAACAAAGGAAAAGCAATGTATTCACTTGTCCAATAACCAATGATAGCAAATGACAACTAGAAGTATTCCTTTCGAAACAATGTCACAATAATGCTAGCTATTAATGCAAAAAAAAAGAGCAGTAATCCACAATGTTACTCCCTAAATCAATGTTATCAGACAATTGCCAACTCAAATATCCCTTTAGAGCACTTATGTTCTTAGTTAGATGAGGATGCAGACAGTGATATGCCTATGCAAGAATGCAAATGGATGCAATGAGATGCAACAGATGCAAAATGTAATGAAATGCAAGATGTGGCAGCCAACAGACAAATGATTGTAGCAGTGAGAAAAACACCCAATTCCACCAGAAGACACTTAATTCACAATGCACAAGATGCAAGGAACAAATGCCAAATAAAATTAGATAACTGTCAACCACTTTTCACACCACTACTATGCTTATATCAGACCTTATGCAGTATATATCAGACCTCTGACTTTTATAACAGCCTTCAAGAAATGACAAAATATGCCAAGGAAAGCAAGCCCAACCAATGCCAAATATTTACCACTGATAAAATATGCTTGCAACTTGATTATTATGCCACTACTAAGTGATTTTATCACTGTTGTAGGTGATCTTAGATGGTTGTAACAAATATATCAGATCTGGAAATTACCCAACAGTCCTCAAAAATTCACTTATATGCAATCAATTCAACCACAAGATTAAACTTTTATCCCTTAAGTGAATGATTAGTTAGATTAGGGTTATCTTAGATGTATTTAGGCTATGAATATAATGTTGTCATGAAATGCTTCAGAATTATAAATGAAGATAGTGATGACAAAGAGGGATTAGAGAGCAAACCAAGATGCCTAATGGCCTTGTAGATGACTAGAGACTCTTCCAATAAACTTGTTCACCTACAACCACGTTAGCTCCAAAATTGCTGCAAAACAAATTGTTAGAGATAAAATACTAATGCAAACCAATCCAATGACTGAATAATGGCTTGGATGAGGGCTAGAAAAAGGCCAGCAATAGGGCTTAGAGGCTAGGATAGGGTCATGGCTAGGGGAAACAAGCCCAATAGGGCTGCCTTCCAAGGGAAAGAGGCCAAAGAAGGGGGGTCGAGGGCTAGAGGGCTTCCTAGGGCCACGGCAATGCCAAAAATGGTTTGCGGCTAGGGATCAAAGCCCTCTAAGTGTTGTGGCAGGGGTATAAGGCCCCAAAAATGGCAGTCAAGAGGGTTTGAAGGCCCAACAAGGGCAAGACTAGGCCATAAAAGCCTTAAAAAAAATTCAGAACCCTGCAATCACAAAAATTTACAGTAAAAATGCCAAAATATGCTTCCTTAGGGCCATCGTCTTCCTTTCCTAGCTGGATGTCTTACTCGAAGGTGAAACCCTTCAAACCCTATCCTTAGGGCTAGATCTTCTACAAAAATAATCGATTTCATTTGAGGCTTGAAGATCCACCTGCAAAATGAATGAAAGAATTTCCCAAAACCCCAAATATATAGCCCCGACATCCTCTTGAAACTAAGGAAAAATCATTACAAAATGCAATTGTCTGGCTAGGTGGATTAAAAACGTGCCATGTGGATGGATGATACTCACGAAGGAGAAGAAAAATTGAGAATTGATGTACCTTCGAAGTAGGTGCACTTAAGACTACATGTGCTCCTCGATGAGATGTATTGAGAATTGGTGTACCTTTGGAGAAATGATCAAGACTATGTGTGGTCCCTTCAAAAATCTCTCAAAAACCAGCGATTGTGGATTCAATCAGCCTAGATGTCACTATTGTTGCATGCAATTTCTCAACAATATTCAAAGATCCTAGCACATGGGATTCAAATTTGTTCTGGCAAGTAATGGCCTTGATACCTCTTAGGTTCTCAAGACTGGGATACTATCATAAGTGTTCTTGACTATTGAGTATTTATTGGCGTGGTTGGGTTGGACTCTCGTTGAAAACCTTGACAAATGCCCTATTAATCAGAGAAACTGCCCTTTCTTTTTGGGACTATTGTTGTCTATTCTTTGGTGGATCACAAGCAGCCAACATCAAAGGCCCCAAATTACCACCAAATATCCTTCAAAGTTTGGGTTCTAGCTCAATTCAATTGTATAACTCTAAAATTTAAGAAGTCCAGGCTTGGACAATGGCCAATGTAAATGGATTCTTTGATGTTTTTGAATCCTCCTCTCACCATTGTTGAACCACAGTGGTAGGAAAAAATTTGTGATTGAACCAATAGGCCTCGTGCTACAATAGACATATTCTGCAAGGTTCCATTATCCATCAAAATAACAAGGCTTCATGTTGCCTCAATCATATCATTGAAATTGTGTTGCCATCACCGTGTTATTGAGGGCTTTTATCACTAAAAGCATGCTATGTGCATGTTATCTAAATTGCATAACCCCAGTTTTTGATGGTTTCCTCTAGTGAAAGAGCCTAATACTAATAAGGCGTACCATTCCAATGGAGTATGCATATTTGCCAACAATGGAGTGGGCTCAAAAGTGAAAAGAGAGAGCCCATAGATGAGAATATAAGCTAGATAGACACGCAAACAAGAGAGAGGTCATGAACGAGTTTTGAGATGATAGAAAGGACCCATGGAATTGCAAATGATGAGAGTTCGCAAGGGTAGAATGCTATGGAAGGATGGAACTATCGACATCAACTACAATCCCATGACGATTAATCTTCCTTTGGCTTCCAAGCTAGTGTTTATTGTGTTGGTGATATCAACATGGGGATGCAAGTCGACAGAGGTTGATCAAGAGTCTAAGAACAAGGAGAATGATCTCAGTGAGTGGAGGCATGACAGTCGAGCCAAAACAACCATGCAGACTTGGAGACTACCTCTACGATGAGCACTATGGAAGGTTGAATCTAGAAGGGAAACCAGTCTTCGAGGAATAGATTCAGTAACGGTGAATGGACGTGATGGAAAATGTTAACAACTATGGGAGAAAGTGCCCCAGATGAGGAAGACCACAAAACCATGATCAAGGAAGGCCACACACCCATGGCTCTAATACCATGTCACACCAATACAGGTATTTCCATTGATGTCATTCTATTAATGTGAAATCATATTTATACAATAGGGTGACTCTTGATTTCATCTTCCAATGGTCCTTTGATCATTCCTATTCATTTTTCCCTAATATTTACAATTTTATTTATTGGGACAAAAATCCCGAAGGATTATGTGTCCAACACCCATGACTAGTGGAGTCACATTGAAAAGAGAGATTGATTGCAGATATTTGGTTGAAGTATCAGCACAAAAATTTGGTCCTTGTATCAAAGGTGCATAGTCAAAGGAAATTATCAATTTGGGATGTACATTGCAATGGTCCACCTCTAGCATACATCAATTATAATTGTGTTGTCTCAAAAGCATTCATATCTCAGCAACAAAATTTTGGTGTTGCAACCCAATTGCACTTAGACTTAGTTGTATTGACGTGTGCTTATGTTCACAAACTCACACAATTCAGCGCAGTATAGGCATAGCCATGTGGATGGACGGATTCAATTATCCACAGGAGCCCAACAATGATAATGGATTGTCTTCTTTCTCTTTGTCTCTTCATCTTCATTTGTGCATTAATGTAATTAAGGAGATGAAGAAACAAGAAATGAATCATTTCATAATCCTTTTTTAAGATTATTCCACACCTCTAGGTGAAAAACAGGTCAATGGTGTAAATAGTTCACTTGGTCGTGTTGTAAGCTTCATCCTTCATATATCATTGTGCAGCGTTCTTAATGAAAGATATGAGTTCTATCATTGCCCAATATGTTGCACCAATGTGCATGATTTGTGAATTGATCTTTGTGTTCACTTCATGTACTATCTGTTGCACCAAACTTGTGACTATCTAAATTGAGTTCATCATGGTGGTTGTTGTGGTTGTTACAATTTTGTGGACATGCATTCAAATCACCTAAAATAAGCTAAACAATAAATGAAAGAACAAAGGATCCCCACTTGTATTCATTTATAATTATAATAACAATAATCTAATTATAAGATCATGACCCAGCAAGACACCAAATTGGTGTATGGGACCTTCTTGTTCGTGGGACATGTTGGAATCGTGATTGTCGTTACACCAAAACCCGCAGGTGTTAGTAAACGGACAAATCGCCAGAGTTAACGGATCCACGAGAGGTGGTTAAGCACATGTTGCGAAACATATGGGGAGCGTTGGTTTCTCCATTGTCCAATAGGACAAGGGACTTTCTCCATGTTGTAATTTTACTGCTTAGTCTACAAAGGTGTACATACCCTACTCCAGATAATAACCTGTGACGTCTAAGGAGGAAACACAAGCTCTAAATTGTTAGGCCCATTCATACTGCCACCCGAAGAAAGAGAAATTTAGCACATTTCCTTTGTGATACAGAGAGTTAATAGCTATTTTGTTCACTCTAAACCCTCAAAATACATTAGAGTACTAGACCCACGGAAACAATTTTTTAAATATTATACATTATTGATGAGCATCAATAGTATAATTTGTGAAAAATCAGTGCCCTGATTCCTACTGCAGCAAAACTGATGATATTTCTCCTATTTGTTAAACTACTTTGAACAAATTACTTGCAATTTTCTATGGCAAATATTGAAATACATACACTACAGCCTACACAAAATAAAACACTGTGGAAACTAAATACCGCACTGGAGAGAAATAAACACACATAATTACACTGTTATTTTTGGACAAACATCCCAGGAGAAACCCAATGTGGGAAAACCAGTGCAAGTTGAGGGTTTTATTATTTTTCAATAGTAATCTAAGTTAAATCATTAGATGCCAAAACTGGCAATATGATACAAAGAATAAACTGGCAAAGAGGTAGTGAGAAAAATCTCACACTGTCATTAGCGATCCAAATTTGATCCAGGCTCTGGATGATTGGCCCCACGTTGCCTCTGCGCAACCTCTGCATCACTCTACGAAGATCTGCGTCATAGCCTCTAGGGACTGTGTCACCTCCTCTGATTTTCTGCTGGCTCGAAACTCGACTGTTTGGCCCTCCGGTCTCACACCCTGGCTTCCGGCACTAGATCTCAACTACTAAGCAGAATTTCGAACTCCCTCTGAAGCATTGTGTTGCCTTCTCTACGTTGCACTCCTCAAAACTGGAAAATCTCCTCTGGTCTACTATCCCTGCCCCTTTCTCACGTCTTCGACTTTACTGAATCACCTTCGGCAACTCATAGTTGCTACTTTGGAAATCGACTTCCCAGCAAAATCGAACTGCACAAGTGTGTACTCCAAGTGCCCATCGAACTCCTTATAATCTCTCGTTGGAGCTCCAACGGCCAAGATTAAAACATAATTAACGTCAATGGCTAAGATTAACTGGGAGTTGATCCTCATCTTCTTCTAGAAGATTCACACCTTATTTAATTAATACCCTTTAATTAACCAAATTTCCTAGGTTTAGACTTAGGGAACCTTTTAAAAAGTTAATTATTTTAATTAAACCATCTCTAGGTGGAATTTTCCCAAACGATTTCTAGGTTTTGGAGAATGCATGTGTCTTAGCCTCTCTGCAAACTCTCGAGGCTAGAGCACATCTGATGCTACAGAAATCAACACTCCCTCTTGGCAAGGAATGTGCTCTAGTGTTGCAACCCACTGAAGAATCACTCTGCCTCTACACCATCTCCTGTTGCGTTGTTGATGTCTTACTCTACTGCTCGCCAACTACTATGCAACTCTGATTGTTGCATTTGTGCTGCTGTTGGCCCTGTTGAACTACTGCCAACACTGCATCTGCACTGCAACCCTCTCCAACCGTTGTTGTTGCAACTGCAACAGAAAAGCATCCAAAATACTAAACCAACTGTGTTCAGTATGATGCATTTGTCGTCCGAGTTCTGACTGTTGCTAGTCTCTACGCTATCACTCTAGCCTCTGCGTTGTTGTTAACTCTACTCTGTGCCAACTGCATTGCTACCAACTCTGCTCTGTGCTGCTCACAATCCGACCGCTACTAGCTACTGATCTGTCACTCTGGCACCTAACTGCACCAACTGTCATTGGTCCATCCTGCTACTGTTGACTATGGGCTCCCGTAGCAAGGTATTGATCCACGAGGTGGACTCCTCAAGGATCCTACCCATCCTATAGCTCTCTAGGGCTACAACTCCAGATCACCCCACCTCACCCTTGGAGGCATCTCAGCAATCATGGCAAACTTTTCCTCCTATCTGGAGGACAGCCTGTCTATCTCAGCGAATGCATCCTATTGATCTTGCTTCTCCTCCTTATCCTTCTTTCTGAGAGGACATTGAGTGTTGTGGTAGCCAGCTCACCAAACCTGAAGCACTTGATCTTTGAAATGTCCTTCTTTTTTCTATGTTGCTCCTGCTACCCCTTAGATGTGAGGACCACGCCTTCCTCCTTCTTGACATACTTCCTCCCACTGTTGTTGGCAGTTGTTGCCACTGATGGTGGTCTTCACCAGATCTCGTCTCATGTCCTCCTGCTGCAGATCAACCCACACACATTCCTAATCTGGCAGTTTTTCTCTACCCAGGATACTGTGGGTGAAAACTTGCCATTCTTCAAAAACGTTATTCAGCGCTAATCGTACAAACTCTGAGGGCTGGGGCGCTACCCTACTAAAGCCAGCTGGTCCCGGACATCCTGAAGCCTAGTAAGGAAGGGATCTACACGCTCCCATTTCTACATCCTCATGCATCTCAGCTTCTCCTCAAGATACATCTTTTGTTGCTCAGAAGATCCTTCGTATATCGTAGCTAAAGCTTCCCACATCTATCGGGCAGTATCTTTGCCAGCTATGTGAGATACCACATGATATCAAACCCCATCAAGAATAAACCTCTTAGCTCTCGCCATCTCCTTCTTGTACTTCTTGAGTGGATCTGCATCAGCGGGTACAACTACCACACATCGACATAAGTTTTGAGATCATGCTCATCTAGAAGGCTGGAAATCCTAGCCTTCCAGATCACATAGTTGGAGGCTCCGTCCAACCGATCTTGATCTCTCAACCTAGCTGATGCATCTCTCTGAAAAAAGTTGAATTGCTTCCTCTTCTGCTTTGCTCAGCTGCTACCCAGCTATTCGCACTCCCTTCTGGAGTGAGAAATCTCGCATACAACTACTGCTGCTCTGCTAAGAAAATTCGAACTTCTTGGCTAGAAGTCCTCTGAGGAAGGAATTCCCTCACTGTGTGCTCTTCTCTCCTTCTGACGTTATTCAACTAGCAATTGCTACAAAATAATTGTGTCCCATCTGAAGATCTGCTCTGCGAAGAAAAATATGTTGCTCCCTTCTGCCTCTGGAAAGCTTTGATATTGAATTTCTTTATCGACTCACTCAGAGAAATCGATCTCTCCTCAAAACTCGACCTCCTTGGTCCAAGGACTGCACTGCCTCTAGGGTTTCGAATTGCTGCCAAGGCAGAAATTCGAACCTCCTTCCTTTCTACCCTGAGCTCTTTGGCTTACAAACTGTGCTCCGGTACTATGTGAAAAATATGTGACCTCATTCCTACTGCAACAAAACTGATGATATTTCTCCTATTTGTTAAATTACTTTGAACAAATTACTTGCAGTTTTCTACGGCAAATATCGAAATACATACACCGCAACCTACACAAAATAAAAATACTGCGGAAACTAAATACTGCACTGGAGAGAAATAAACACACACAATCACACTGTTATTTTTGGACAAACATCCCCAGAAAAACCCGATGTGGGAAAACCGGTGCAGCTATTGAGGGTTTTATTATTATGCGGTAGTAATCTGAGTACAAATCATTAGATGCCCAAACTAGAAATCTGATACAGAGAATAAACTGGCAAAGAGGTAGTGAGAAAAATCTCACATTGTTGCCGGCAATCCAAATCTGTTCCAAGCTCTGGATGGTTGGCCCCACACTGCCTCTGCGCATGCTCTACGTCACCCTACACAGATCCGCGTCATAGCCTCTAGGGACTGCGTCACCTCCTCCTTTGATCTTCTGTTGGCTGGAAACTTGACCCTCTGGCCCTCTGGTCTCACATCCCAGCTTCCGGCACTAGATCTTGACTGCTCCTCAGTAGAATTTCGGACTCCCTCTGAAGCATTGCGCTGCCTCTCTGAACCTCTCTTTGCCTTCTCTGCCTTGCACTCCCCAGAACTGGAAAATCTCCTCCGGTCTACTATCCCTGCCCCTCTCTCACTGCTTTGACCTTTCTGTATCACCTCTGGCAACTCATAGCTGCTACTCTGGAAATTGACTTCCCAGCAAAATCGAACTGCACAAGTGTGTTCTCCAAGTGCCCATCGAATTCCTTATAATCTCTCGTTGGAGCTCTAACGGCCAAGATTAAAACGTAATCAATAGCTAAGATTAACTGAGACTTGATCCTTGTCTTCTTCTAGAAGATTCACCCCTGATTTAATTAATACCCTTTAATTAACCAAATTTCCTAAGTTTAGACTTAGGGAACCATTTAAAAAAGTTAATTATTTTAATTAAACCATCTCTATGTGGAATTTTCCCAAACGATTTCTGGTATTGGAGAATGCATGTGTCTTAGCCTCTCTGCAAAATCTTGAGGCTAGAGCACATCCGATGCTACAGAAATCAACATAATTATGACAAGTGTATAGCAGATCGAAATGCTTACCAAAGTACTAGATTCAATCACAATTGAAACGTTGGTGGTTTTGATAACAACTTGCAAAAGTTCAAACCATACAAGGATAGGAGCTGCAACATGCCTCCAAAACTTTTGACCACGATCATTGAACCGCATAAAGTTTATAATTAATCAGCACTCCCCAAAATGTTATCAGACAGAAATCCTGGTTTGTGTTAATGCTTCACATGAAAGTGACCTCTGCCAATTTACCATTACTGAGAATGAAATCGTTTCCCTTTCTTTGAGACACATGGCATATAATCTTCTCCTAATCTACCTATTAAATATCGTCATAATTTTGTCTAACCATCTACAATGAGTAATCATTGTATTCCAAAACTGTCTATAACTTTAATGATTATGGACTTAACATCATTTCCATTCCTACGTAGAAGTTAGGCATAAGAATACAGAGTATTGTAATCTGTACGTTGGTACTCTGTGGGCACCATGAATTGACTAACCTTGTAACTGCCCATGAAAACAAAACTCTTACCCATCTCTAAGCCCTGGCCACACATTTCACACCTTGATCGAGATTTCATCTTTTTCTTTACATCCTCTTCATCTCTTTCATCCATATTTGTCCAAATCTGTATTAAGATTCTGTTATAGTACAATAAGGGAATGCGTAGGCATCTTCAATTCAAACATAATGCCTAACGTAAATTCAAACGTGGATAAAGTTGTTTTTTATCACTGTTTATGTAATGATACAGATGTAGGTCAATACCTGTCCTCATCAACTACCAAATACTCTCCTAAATTAAAGGTTATGTTTTCCTTGGGAATGTGCACATATGATACTGTGCAGATGCCATATACTACAAGATACTCTCTTAAATTATAGGTTTTTTTTTTTTGCCTTGACAATGTGTACTCATCTAACACCATCTACCAGGCAACCTTACCTGCTTTACCAAGCTTTCTGGGTCCCAACTAGGGAGTGCAGAAACCTGCAGATTTTTATGGCCACTTCATGGAGATATCACCACTAAAATAGATATGCAAAATTAATCACTTATTTTCTTCTTCTAACATCTAAACCTGTTAATTAGAAAATTGATCAAGCCCTGGCTGGCTTTCATTGCAGGAGGAGGTAGAGAAAGAGTCACCCGGTTTGATGAAAGAAGCAGAGCGTTATTTTATATTGACCAATATTGATCGTCTATGGAAGGAACATTTGCAAGCATTGAAGTTTGTCCAACAAGCGGTCGGTTTGCGAGGATATGCTCAGCGAGATCCCCTCATAGAGTACAAGCTTGAAGGCTACAATTTATTTTTGGATATGATGGCCAAAATTCGACGGAATTGTATCTACTCTGTTTACCAGGTTTATCTACTGCCCCTCTCACTTTATTTTTGTCGGCCTGTGAATGCAATTAAATAAATCCCATCATAAATATCATGGTAACCAAATAGATCCCATCAATCTAGACATATGCCCATTTTTTGTTTATTCAATTCAAGGATGAATTTTGTACTATGTGACAATTGCATTCAAACATGGCACAGCTGTCAAATGTCAGGGTTGGTGGAAAAATCCCTTTAGTAGGTAGAGCTCATCTTTGCTTGCTTTTGTTTGACAGTAAACTATCTTTGTTAGATCTCCTGTGAATACATGTTATTTATTTTCAGTTAATCTGCTTATTTTGTTCTTCTAAATACAATTGTTTCTTCATATCTTTGTCTTCTATCCACCCTTCTCTTCTATGTGTCATGCGAAAGTTCCCTGGCATTAGACAAGATCAATGTGAAGAATTTAACTCTTATTATATAAAAAATGGACCAAACAGAAATGAAGACCCCGTCTCAGCATTTTAAAGCAAGTGTACAATGACATTTATGACAAAAGGTCAAAACATGGACAAAGCATAAATGACGATAGAATTACAGGACCCCATGGACCACTGAAAACTTAGTTCTCTGCACTAGGAAGAAATATTTATGTTTTCTTAGTATAGCAATCTTAAAAATTGAGTAACAATGCTGACTTGTTTTATTTTAAACTTTTTGACAGTTTAAAGCAGTAATGGTCAAAGCTGCTCAAAGCGAACAGGCTAATAAGAAAGCTGGAAAGGTTCCAAATAAGCAAGAGAAAGCCAATGGCACCAACACCCAAAGGACCAATAATGATGACCCAATCCCTGCTGCCCAAATATCCTCCTAGGGGAACAGTGCCACAGCTGAAGACTGATTCTGGGTGTCATGTTCAGAAAAAGGCCTTGAGAAAAACACTGAACAAAGTGACCATTTTCTAATTGTCTGAAATTTCTTACAGCGCATCAAGTTTTGACAAACACATTTAGGAAAGACTGAAGGAAGTGCTTTTGCGTTTTTCAATTTTCTTAGAAATTTAAATATCCTTCATGTTTTAATCACAGATCATTTTTCCAAAGTCTTCATATTTGATGTGTACAGTGTTCACAGCAGAGAATAAATTGACACATTGCATACTTGAATTTTTTGGCTACTTTGTACATTGCTACAGCTTTGGCGTTGTATTTTCCTGTTATTAGACAAGACAACACGGTTATCTTTTCCTATGAAGCACCCTCAAGGCACAAAAGCTAAACACAGGATTCAATAATGGCCAGTGTATGCATCAATGGACTAACTAAATCAGTGCACAACATTTAAGTCATAAGATACTGTCAAACTTGCTTGCCAATTTTCTTGATAAGTCTTTTTCCTGAAGACTGTAAATCATTAAAAGACCTCTTCCTTTTCGCAGAGTTTGATTTCTCAAATATCTATGAAAATGTTGGCATTCCTATGTGTACTATTCTGTAGGGGATACTGAGCAAGAACAAAATCAATGATTGTTGGAAGGGCTGACAAGGAAATGACCATGACCTAAATGCATGCTGTGAAAATGTTGGCATTCCTATGTGTATTATTCTGTAGGCGTTATGTAGAGATGTGAAATCATCTACTCAAAGATAATGATGATTTGGGGGAAATGGCCTATGTTTAAGCTAACAGGAGGCAATGCACCACGTTTGTTATTCTTTATTTAGTTCAATAGTTTATGTTATATTTATTACCTTCATTTTCATTTAAAGACTTTACTGTTCACAATCAGTGTTTTTAAAACCGGTGAAAAAAACCGGTTACCGGTCTGACCGGCCGATTAGCTAGGCCACCGGTCAGAACCGGCCTGAAAACCCGGTCTGGACCCCTCCTTCGCCTGAAATTTGACCTAACCGGGCCTTAACCGGCCGGTTTAGGACGGAACCGGCCGGTTTTTAGCAAACCGGCCGGTTTATGGTCAAGCCCACCGAATGATTATGAAATATGTGCTCTGAGAATTTCTATAGAAATAAATTATTGTGTACTACTACTTTCTCAAAGGTTCAATGATGCTAGGTTGAATTGATCAATCTTCTGCTCTAGATTTGTGGGCTCAAGCTATTTATCAGTCACTAGCAGTTTAATTAGCTCCAAGGTCCAACTATCTTGTATGCTGCAGGTCAATACACACAAGTATCTGTCTACCCTTAGCACCTCCTTCAACAGGTCAATATATGTCACTGTAGACTTGTATGCTGCTAGACATCTACTAATCTCTATACAACCATGCTCAACAAACTTGAATTCACTGTCCTTTGATCATAGGTTGGGGTCGGTCTACTTCTACAGCTGCCGGACTGTTTTCTCTTTGGTTAGATGTCAGTTGCTTCTTAAAGCTTGGCCCCTTTTTCAATGACTTGACCCAGAAAAAATTGATTCACCTCATTTGTGATTTAATTGAAGTCTTTTCTCTTAACAATTTTGATGTAACAGCCTCATGGATATAATTTCTATTTCTCGAACTGCTTATTGAACTTGATTTGATACTGTTCTTTGACACAATGCTTTGTCACCTTCAATGGCATGGTTCTTGTCATGGGCCAATGCCATAATCATTGTGGCATGGATCTAACATAATGTTAAACTAAAATATGGAGAATATGAAGAGACAAAAGAGATGGAAAATGAGATATCCCGTTATTAGTATTATATCCTTGTGCTAAAAAATGGCATACAAGGGTGTTCTATTTATATCAGGCAAGTTTCATAGACTTGTAGTAGGCCAATGGCCTCATAGCTTGGCACTTGCAGCATTGTTTTTGGACTTTATAGGCCATTTAGAGCCTCATTTCTTATGTATTTTGCTATTTTGTCGATGATATGTATTGTACTCGGTGCCATTTTGATATATTCCCCTTTACATGGTATATAAATGAGCAAACTTTGCATATTTTGTCTCTAATTGGCTTGGAATCATGGTTTTTACATCTTTAAAAAATAGTTTTCTTTCATAAAAATTAATATTTAATGTATTTTTTAAAACCGGTTCGTTTAGACCAAACCAGTCCCGGTTAGACCGGTTCCGGTCGGTAACCCGGTTCATTAGGTGGACCGGTCCGGTCACCGGTTCCGGTTTTAAAAACATTGTTCACAATATAGAGGTATCAACCAAAGTTTAAAAATTAACATGCAGAATTGAGCTCCAAAAAGACATCATAAAAAGATTACAACAAATCAAATAAAAATAACCAGCAAAACACATGCAACAAACCAATATTGCATTGCACATTTAAACATTATCACAGGAAGGTAGCAAAAAGAGGGAAAAAGAGCTGTACAACAAAAAGATTGCATTATGCTTGAAAGGATATGGCATGAACGTGGCATCTACTACAAGTTAAATTCAATGGGAACTATTTCTACAACAAATAAATACAAGTTGTAAATAGAGTTAATGTTCGAACAGAAAAATAGCAATGTTGCATTAATCGTTATTGGGATTAAATCAGTGCGGGGAAAAAATCGGGAAAAAGATCGCAACATACAAAAATATTCATTTTTTTCAATTTTTTAATATCTGAAACATCTACAACATAAAATAAATACATTGACACATAAATATGATAAAAGAACTAATATATAAGATGTTTAATATCATTTCTAGTGCTACATCACACATAACAGTGAATCATGTCTTGAATAGTAAGTGTTAACTCATGACTCCCAACTCAGCTTCAAAATATCAATAAAAAATATAATAATGTATCTCATAAGTCATAATGTCATATACAATGAAATGAATCAAATAACTAAAGTATAATACTAATGATTTCCTCTGCCCCTTTTGCAAGAAAATGCAATAGCTTTCCCTTTCCTTTTAAATATAGATGTTGGTGAAGTTGGCAGTAGACTCTGTTGTGCTCTAGAAGCTGAAAAACTAGGAGTAGGAGCTATAGGAGGTAGACCACGTCCTCTACTGGCCGCAGGGATACCCTGGGTAGGTGGTGTCACCTCCTCCTCTTGTTGTTCTGCCTCTTCCTCCTCCTCCCACTCCACTACCTCCTACACTAACCAATCATTAGCAGACTCCATGAGAGGCCTCTCGGCCTCAACCCTCCATGCAGCAGTGGTGTCAATCTCATCCAATGAGATGGCCTCCATATCAGGTGTCCTCTCAAGTTGCCTCACCCACAATCAAAGATTGTAGTAGACTAAACCATGTCATTAAGTCGCTGGGAGTCCAACCTGTACAAAGATTATGAAATAATAATTATAAAAAAAAATATTGTTTAATGAATTCAAAAAATTATTTGGAAATTTACAATATTTTAAGTGTTAACCTGTTGCGCTTCTTGTTGTGTATTTTTTCAAATACTCTCCAGTGGCACTCACATCTTGAGGAGCTACATGTTTGGTTGAGGATTCGAATGGCAAGCTTTTGCAGAAGGGGTACCCTGGCACCATACATTCTCCACCATGCATCTACAACAAAATTACAAATAAGATATTAAATAAACATTAAAAAAAAAAAAAAAAAATTGAAAGTTGAATCAAAGTATGAAGATATGAACTTGAAGAGACAATGAAATTTGAAACAAACTAAAAAATACCTGGCATTTTAGTCTTCCTATCAATCACAGTCATGTCAAAGTCAAATGTGCCACCTACCATTCTATATGTCTCAATTTCTTTGGAGATTTTTGTACATTCTACTGGAGATCGCACCATCTTCTGAACACAGGTTAAGAATCTATCCTTGATCTCAACATCAAATACAAACTCACATGCGTAAGAAAATGCGAGGTTCAGGTAGATCCTTGCAGCATGAATGGGACGATGGAGTGTGTTGTTCCATCGTTCATCAATCACTCCCCATAGGAGGAGTTGTCTCTGAAACCCCTCATCTCCCTTATCATCATAGTAGGCTTGAATGGATTCTTTCGTCCTGTCCATGGCCTCATACAAATATTCCATTGCGGACTTTTCACCATCAACTAATCGAAGAACCTTTACCAAATGTCTAGTAATGGTGCACACTGCCTACACTCCCACCCAGAAGTCTTCCTGGTATGAAACTAGTCTACATATGGCCTCTCCCTCTGGTTTGCGGCTCATTGTCAAAGCACGTCACTCCTCTGAAAGAAACATTCTCTTCACATCCCACATAGAATTCAAGAGAGATTGAAGAGATATGAAACTGGTGGCAAATCGTGTAATGGCGGGGCGCACCAGCTCTTTGTCGTTAGTGAATTTTCTCATCAAGCTAAGCACAGATGTATGATTATATATAAATTTTGTAATGCTTTTTGATGACTCAACAATATCTTTGACAAAAGAAATTTTCTCTATGTCCTCTAACATCAAATCAATACAATGTGCAGCACAAGGTGTCCAAAATAAAGTATGATGCCTCTCCATAAGCATCTTGCCAGCAACAACATAATTCGCAGCATTGTTCGTTATGACTTGGACAACATGTTTTGCACCCACTTCCAAAATAAACACATCCAGCAAATCACATAAAGTTTTTGCATCTTTGATATAAGCAAATGCATCAACAAATTTCATAAACATAGTCCCCTTGGGACAACTAACCAAGAAGTTTATAAGAATTCTCTCTTTTTTATCAATCCAACCATCTGACATCACAGTGCATCCTGTTTGTGCCCATGATTCCCTAAACTCCTCCAATCTTTTGGTGCAGTCAACATTTTCATTTTGAAGAATCTGGCCTCTAAAGTCATGATAAGAAGGGATTTTGCATCCTAGGCCAACAGTTGCAATAACATCAACAACAGGGTGGAAAAATGGATTATTCTTTACAATACTAAAAGGAATATCACTCCAAATGATAAATTTGGCCAACAACTTGTCAGCTTGTTCTTTCTTAGTTTTTTTAATCATTGAAGTGATAGATGGTTGTGAACCAGGGGTGGTTGTAAGAACAAAAAATGATGAGATCGCTATTGGGTTGGTTGATGCTAAAGTAGAACCAGTGCCACTTCCTTGTTCCCCTGACTTTGTTAGTTGCTTTTTCATTTCTGTTTTGGCCTTTTTAATGTGCTCTAAATTTTCTAGTGATCTCATGGCTCTTCGGATAATTTTTAGATTTGTATTTGAACAAGGCCCTACATCAAATCCAGGGATTTGTGTAAGGTGATACTTCAATCTGTACACCCCCCCGACATATGCTATCGACACAACTTGCAAGACAAGTTCATTTTATCAATCCCTCCATCAGTGTCACCAAATTCCCATAAAGGGTCCAATTTCCTTGGCATGTTTGACTTTGAACTTGAAGTTGAATGGTGATTCGATAAACCTATAACAAAATAAGGATTACAATTTACAAGTTACGAACTTACAATTTACATTGCACAAAGACTAAAAAAAAATTACATACATGAGTAACATAAGTTATAACAAAAGTAAAACACATGGAATTTTTAAAAATTTAATAAATCTTAACAAACAAAATGAAAAATGAAATGACAAAAACCCCATCAAGATTCAAATCAATTCAGAAATATTTGATAACCCATTGAATTCTTTTGATAAACAATGGGTTATCCAGATTCCAAACCCAACCAAAAACATCAAAAAAAACCAAAACAAAGTTATAAAACACAAAATGTTGGTGCCCATACCGGTTTAATGGAGAAAATTCGTCTCCTCCTTAGCTCTCACTCCGTTTTTATCCTCTAATCAGCGGATTCAGCTCTGTTTTTCTCCTCCAAGTCTCCAAAACCCCGTCGTCGTTGGCGTGCCGCTCTCTACTGTGCAAATGAACTAAAAAAATCGTGTTTTTTTGTTATACAACGTGTTGTTGGCAAGGCCAACGATTATTTGAGGTCGAATCGCGATTTTTTCATAAAAATTGTTGAAAAAAAAAATGTGTATTAATCGGCCGATAATATTGCCGATTAAAAACAAAACAAAAAACAAAAAAATCGTGATTTTATGATTTAATCGTGATTAGTGCGACACTAAAAAATAGCATGCATACATAGGAAGTCATCATAAACCTGGGTTCTGTTTTGTATAGCAAATAGCACATACTTTGCACATATGAAAAAAAAATGTTGCATAAATAACTAACAAAATCTTGATCAAACATGATGTGCAAGAAATCAAATAAAAATAGAGTAGAACATGTGAAGCAAACCAATATTGCATTGCATATTTAAATGTTTTAGCAAAAAAAAGGAAAAAACGCCTATGCACCAAACAGATTGCATTATACATAAAATGATATCACATGAATGTGGCATCTATTACAGATTGATTTCAACATGAACCATTTTAACAATAAACGAATACAAGTTGTAAATTTGGTTTGTGTTTAAACAACAAAATGAGATACATTGCATGCATAAAATGTCATCACATAAAACTAGGTTGTGTTTTGTAAATCAAATAGCACATACTATGTAGGCACAAAAAGAAAATGTTGCAGAACTAACAATTTCTTGATCAATAAACAACTCAGCTTTCAACTTATATAAGAATGTATTGTGTCTATTTGTGGTAGCATCGAATGTGCTCTATGCCTCAAATTTTGTAGAGAGGCTTGGGCACATGTATTCCAAAGAACCCAGAAAGCCTGCTGGGAAATTCCACCCAAAGATAATTTTATTAAAATAATTAATATTTTTTAATGGGATCCTAAGTTTAAACTTAGGAAATCAAAAATATTAATGGGTATTAATCTAATTGTGGGTGTAACTTCTAAAAGAAGATGAAGATCAAGCCAAAACAATATGAGCCTTTGATTAAGAGTTAACCTAGGTCGTCGGTTGTCCAACAGAGAGATATAAGAAGGGACTTGAGGGTTATTTGGAAAACACACCAAGAAATCAAGAGATCGAATTTCTGAAGTGAGAAGTTCTCATGAGGAAATTCGATTGAGAAGATTTCTTGCAGTTGAGGGGCAGGGATAGTTGGGTTGGAGTATCTTCTCCAGAACCCCGAATACTCAACAGCGAGGCAGAGAAGCACCAGTGGATGCAGCACAAACCCAGGAAGGACTGAAACTGGGCCAAGAGGGCCCACACAGTGCTTGACGCAAGGCCAGAAGGATCAGCACAGAGACAGAGTTGTCTTCTAGCAAAAGTCTGAAATTTGTCAAGGAGTTGCCGGATCAGCCGGGAGGGTTGACGTCAGAGCTCGAGGAGGTAAGGAGACCCAGCGCGGATTTGACGCAAAGCCTCAGAGAGCTCCAAGCAGGCCCACACAGTTACTGCGAAGGTGCAGTGCAGTTGTAGCCGGGGACAATCAATTCAGCGGCCGGATTTGTCAGGTGAAGTGAGGTAATCTCACTAAGTTTTATACCAGTGTACTTTTCTCAGTAACTGGATTGTCGAAAGGGCATCCGAAGTTGTATTTAGAACTACTGCTAAATAATAATAAACCCTTAGAACTACTACGCTGGTTTTCTTGCATTGGGTTTTTTTGGGGACTTTTGTCCAAAAATAACAATGTCTATTGTATTGTATTTTCTTTCTTGCTCAGTATTTTTGTTTCTAGTTATAATATTTAATTAAGTGGAGGCTGCAGTGTATGTATTACGATATTTGCGTAGGAAACTGCAAGTAATTTGTTTAAATGAATTTAACAAATAGGAGTAATATGATCAATTGTTGCAGTAGGGATTCATGTTGAGGAATTTTCACATGGTATCGGAGCTGCAGGTGAAGCAAGAAGAGCAGAACCAGTAGATCCAGCACTGAGCAGAATAAGGGAGTTCAAAAAAGTTGTAGGAGGCAGCAATTCAAAATCCCCAGAGGGTTGACGCAGTTCCAAGGCGGGAGGGCATATTTTCGAAGCAGTGTCTCTCTAAGTGAGTCGACGGAGAGGACTTCCAGTTCGATTTTTTGTCAAGGCAGAGGGAGTAGCGCTGAACCCTCAGCGTGAGTGAGCTGGTGGGACGTAAATTTTCAGCAGGCAGATTACTAGGCTGAAAAACGCCAAAAGAAGGAAGATAAACACCTTGAGGGAACTTTTCCTTAGCAAACTTCCTGCCGAAAAGTCCATTTTCTCATTGGTTGAGCAATAGCAGTGAGAAGCAGAGAGGGAATTTTCGACATTTTTGGCAGATATGGCAACCAGTGGCTTGAGGGATAGGAACAGGTTGGACGAAGCATCCAACTATGTCATCTGGAAGGCTAGAATGTCTTTCCTTCTATATGAGCATGCCCTCAAGACATACGTCGATAGCGTAGTGGTTGAACCTGCAGATGCAAATCCACTGAACAAGTACAGAGTTGAGATGGCAAAGGCAAGGAGGATGATCCTGGATGGAGTCAAGGATCACGTGGTGTGTCACGTTTCTATCAGAGGGACTGCTAAGGATATGTGGAATGCCTTGGCCACGTTATATCAGGGATCTTCCAAGCAATAGAAGATGTACTTGGAGCAGAAGTTGAGATCTGCTTAGATGCAAAAGGGAGAGCATGTGGATCCATTCTTCACGAAGCTGAAGGAAACCCGTGATGAGTTGTTTTTTGCAGGGCATACACCTTAGGATTCAGAGTTAGTTAGACTAGCCCTCAATTTTGTCTCAGATGAGTGGCAAGTCTTTGTCCAAAGTATCATGGGCAGAGCAGCATTGCCTAATTGGGATGAGATGTGGGCAGCTCTAAAACAAAACGAGCTGAGGAGAGACTTGGTCAAGGTCAAACTTGACAGAAGAAGCAGCAGTGGTTTGAAGCCCAAGGAGGAGGAGGATAATGCAGCCCTTGCATCGAAGGGACAGCAGAATCAGCGGAGACATAAGAAGGACGTCTCAAAGATAAGTGTTTCAGGTGTGGTGAGATGGGTCACTACGTTACTCAGTGTCCTCTCAAGAAGAAGGACAAGGATGAGAAACATGATCTGAAGTTTGCGCCCGCAAAGATCGAAGAGAAGGAGTTCACCATGACAGTCGAGATACCTCCAGGGGGGAGGTGGGTTGATTTTGAGTTGTAGTTCAAAAGAGCTACAGATGGGCAAGATCCTTGAGGAGTCCACCTCTAGGATCATTTCCTTGCTACGAGAGCCCAAATCAGAAGTAGCAGGATGGACTAGTGTCGAATATTGTCGAGGAGTGTCGAGGAGACAGTTGTAGTGGCTAGGAGTGTCTGAGACTAAACAACGCAGAGCAGAGTTGATGTTGAAATTTCTAAGTCTATCCGTTAGAAATTTTATCTGTATTCTTCTGATTTATTTCTCCTACTTGTTAATTACAAACAAGTTATTTAAACATATAAAAATCGAAATAAACACAATACAGTCTCAACCATCTATAGATCAACAACTAAAAGAAATAGCAAACACACAAGTGACACCATTATTTTCGGACAACTCGTCCCCGGAAAAACCCAATGCGGGAAAACTGGTGCAGCAATTCTAAGGGTTTATTTATTATGCAGTATATCCTTGAGTACAACTGGGTGCCAAACTGGCTCACCCGACAAAGAAAAATAATCGGCAGTAATACCTCTATATTCGGAAGCAGATATTCAAAAAATTTGCCCCACGAAACCCTCTCTAGCAACACTTAAGCACTACTTCAGCCCTCATGGCCTTTGTGTCACTCTTGTTGCGTTCTATGTGGATGACGTAGGCCCTCTAGCCTTTGTGTTGTCTCTGCGTGCCCTGTTATGGCTTCTGCATCTGCCTCTCTGCCTCTGTGTTGGTCTTTTGGCACTATCTCTGCCTCTCTGTCCCGTACTCATCGCCCCTCACTGTTGATCACTAATTCGACTTTACTTTGCAACCTCGCTCTAGTAAATCAAATCGCTAATCACTCTGGTGTGTTCTCCAACTGACCCTCAAGCCTCCTCTTATACTTTTCTTGTTGGTCCTTCAATGGCCAAGATTACATCTCTAATCAACAGCTAAGATTATATTTGGCTTGATCCATGTCTTTTGGAACCTTCTGACCCAGTTTTATATTAATACCCATTAATATTTTATTTTTCCTAACTTTAGACTTAAGAACTCCATTAAAAATATTAATTATTTTGATATCCCCTAAACCGGTTAGAATCTGCCCAAACCTTTTCTGGGTCATGGAGATCTCATGTGCTTTAGCCTCTCCACTAAATTTCTTGGCTAGAGCACATCCGATGCTACCCCAAATCAACACTCCCTCTTAGCGAGGATTGTGCTCTAGTAATACTCCACACTGAGCATCACTATGATTATGTGGCACCAGTACCTATGTTGATGCTAGGCCTCCATGCCCAACATCCTTTGCACTGTTGCATCCTGTACTATTGCCCATGGCCCTGCCACTGCCACTACTGCATCTGTACAGCATCTCCCTTTGCATCTGTGCTCTTGTTGGTCCTTTCTCCCAACACTGCATCTACGCTGCAACCCCCTCTCATCATGATGCATCGTGCTACTGCACTGCAACTCAATAACTGAGAAGTAAGTAGCTGATCCACCCAACTACTGACATCCCTGTTAGGCTAGAAACACTCCCGATGCTAAAGCTCTCTCTATTGCTATCACGTGCTCCCTCTACTACCTTTGCGCTGCCACAACAACTCCCTGCCTCTCGCACCGCTGCAAACCTCTTTGTGTCATCCTGCACTATTGCAACCTCATTTGTGTCTCTCGCATTGTTGCAGCCTACTAGCTCTGCGCTGCCCAGGACTACTGCACTGTAGCATTCTCTTCCGCTTCATCTGCATCTGTTTCTACCGACATCCGCCAGTCCTGCTACTTCTCACTTCGAGGCTCCCGTAGCAAGGATCTGATCCAAGAGTTTGGGTACCTCAAGGATCCTTCCCTCATCGCTTGTAGTCCTCCAGACTACAGCTCAATGTCTCCCCACCTCTTCTCTAGAGATACATGAGCACTCATGGCACAATCGTCATCATCCTCCACCTCCTTTTCCGCCTTCGTTAGCACTACCTTAGAGTCAGACGCCTCTCCCTTGTTCTTCTTCCTCGGACACTGGTTCGCATAATGACCCAGTTCCCCACTGTTGAAGCACTTGACCTTGGAGAGGTTATTTTTCTTCCTCTTCTCCTGCTTTCCCGCAGATGCTAGAGTTGCATCCTCTTCCTCTTCCTTCTTGATCCGGACTCCTTTGCTGCTTCTTCCCGTCTTGCTCAGTCATCTGATCTCTTCTTGACGAAGAGCCGCCCATAATTCTTCCCAATTTGGAAGATTTTCCCTGCCCAAAATGACCTTGGAGAGGTCATTTTTCTTCTTCTTCTCCTGCTTCCCCATAGATGCCAGAGTTGCATCCTCTTCCTCTTCCTTCTTGATTCGGACTCCTTTGCCACGAATTCCCATCTTGCTCAGTCGTTTGATCTCTTCTTGACGAAGAGCTGCCCAAAATTCTTCCCAATTTGGAAGATTTGCCCTGCCCAAAATGCTCTAGACAAATGTCTTCCACTCCTCGGAGACTGTGTTTAGAGCAGTCCTCACCATCAACTCCTGATTTGACATGGCCCCTATGGAAGTCAATCGGTCCCGGATCTCCTTCAATCTATCGAGGAAGTGATCTATCTGCTCCCCCTTCTACATCTGGTATGACCACAGTTGATTCTCAAGTAACATATTCCTTTGCACGGAAGTATGCTGGTACATTTTTTTCAAGGTGTCCCACATTTCCTTTGTCGTCTCTTTCTCGGCAATATGTTGGACCACATGATCCTTGACTCCATCAAGGATTATGCATTTTGCCTTGGCCATTGCCTCCTCGTACTTTTCATTATTAGTCAGATCAACTAGGATCACCATTGTTCTGAAGGCGAAGGCCTTGATGTGATGTCTATCTAGAATGGATAGGATCTTGGCCTTCCAGACCACAAAGTTGGACACCCCATCCAGCCTATCCTGATCCCTCGGCCCATTCATGGCCATCTCTCTGCTCTTCTTGTCGACTCCTCCGAGTCTCTCTACTTCCCTCTGAAAGTTCTCTTTTCAAATCTTGTTGAGTTTCTCTACTTCCCGCTTGAAAGTTCTCTGCTAGACTCCCTCTGAGTCACAATTTCCCTTCTAGAAATCCTCCTGCCAATCGTCAAGTCGTACCTATTTGATCTTTTGTGCACCTGCAACACTGATCTGGATTCCTTGGCTAGAAATCTACCTCGGTAGTGACTCCCTCTACCTTGGTTTTTCCCTGTTAGGTATTGTTTTTCCCACAGCACCCCACCAGCTTCACTCCCCACAAACTGCCCACAGCTTCCTATGCCCCAGCAACTGAAGGACTGAGCCTCTAGGCTTTGCGCAATCCCAGCAATGGCTAAAATTCTCCCTCAGCTAGTTGCGTCAACCCTCATAGTCTCTACATGAGCCTTTTTCTGCCCTCCTTGGCCTCTGCGTTGGCCTCTCTCTGGCCCAGACTGATGATGTAGTCCCTCTGCGTCAACCCTTCTTCTGTCGCTTTCTGCAAGGAATAGCTTCTGTCACTCGGGACAGTTGTTTCTGCTGCAAATGCTCTACTTTAGTTGATGCCTTCAACTCTCCTGTGATCTGCAACCACGCTCTGATACCATGTTGAAATTTCTAAGTCTATCCATTAGAAATTTTATATGTATTCTTTTGATTTATTTCTCCTACTTGTGAATAACAAACAAGTTATTTAAACATATAAACATCGAAATAAACATAATACAATCTCAACCATCTACAAATCAGCCGCTGAAAGAAATAGCAAACACACAAGTGACACGGTTATTTTTGGACAACTCGTCCCCAGAAAAACCCAATGCAGGAAAACTGGTGCAGTGATTCTGAGTGTTTATTTAGTATGCAGTATATCCTTGAGTACAACTAGGTGCAAAACTAGCTCACCCGACAGAGAAAAATAATCGGCAGTAATACCTCTCTATTCGGAAGCATATATTTAGAAAATTTGCCCCATGAAACCCTCTCTAGCAACACTGGAGCACCGCTTCAGCCCTCCTGGCCTCTGCGTCAGCCTCAGAACCTTGTGCGTCAGCCCTCTAAGGCATTGTGCAACCTCTGGGACCCTCTGCGTCACTCATGCTGCCTTCTGCATCGATGACACAGGCCCTCTAGCCTGTGCGTTGTCTCTGCTGGACTCTGCGTGGCCTCCTCTGGTTTTTGCGTTTGCCTCTATGCCTCTACGTTGGTCTCTCGGAACTATCTCTGCCTCTCTGTCCAATACTCACTACCCCTTGTTGTTGATCACTGATTTGACTTTACTTAGCAACCTTGCTCTAGTAAATCGAATCACTAATCACTCTGGGGTGTTCTCCAACTGGCCTTCAAGCCTCTTCTTATACTTTTCCTGTTGGTCCTTCAATGGCCGAGATTACATCTCTAATCAATAGCTAAGATTAGATTTGCCTTGATCCATGTCTTTTGGAACCTTCTAACCCAGTTTTATATTAATACCCATTAATATTTTATTTTTCCTAAGTTTAGACTTAGGAACTCCATTAAAAATATTAATTATTTTGATATCTCCTAAACCGGTTAGAATCTACCCAAACCATTTCTGGGTCTTGGATATTTCATGTGCTTTAGCCTCTCCGCCAATTTTCATGGCTAGAGCACATTCGATGCTACTCCAAATCAACAGTTGAAAGCAATGCAAATGGCGTAGAGCAAAGGTCAACAACAACGCAGTGTATTTAGAGGGTCAGTGCAGAGATTAGCAACGGTCAAGCTTCAACATTCACATGGTATCATAATGAACACAGTTAGTTCAATAATTTTGGATGTTTTCAGTTGATTCTCTCAGCAACTGAGTTGCAATACAGATGTAGTGTTAGCAGTGGAAGTGCTACCAGCATAGCAGATGAGCATTTGAGAGGGAGTTGTAGTACAAATGTAGCATTGGCAGTGTCAAAGGTAGCAGTACAGTTGCAGCAGCAGCGCAGTAGTTGGTGGATAGAATGTCAGACAACAGCAGCGTAGAAGACGATGCTTCAAAGTCAGAGTAGTGTGCAGCAGCAGTGTATTGCTAGAGCACATTCCTCGCTAACAGGGAGTGTTGATTTGTGGTAGCATCAGATGTGCTATAGGCCTCAAATTTTGCAGGTAGGCTTGGGCACATGTATTCCACAGAACCCAGAAAGTGTTTTAGGAAATTCCACCCAAAGACAATTTTATTAAAATAATTAATATTTTTTAATGGGACCCTAAGTCTAAACTTAGGAAATTAAAAATATTAATGGGTATTAATCTAATTGTGGGTGTAACTTCTAGAAGAAGGCGGAGATCAAGCCAAAACTATATGAGCGTTTTATTAGGAGTTAATCTAGGTCGTTGGTTGTCCAATAGAAATATATAAGAAGGGGCTTGAGGGTCATTTGGAAAACACACCGAGAGATCAAAAGATCGAATTTCTAAAGTGAGAAGTTCTCAAGAGGAAATTTGATTGAGGAGATTTCTTGCAGTTTGAGGGGCAGGGATATTTGGGTTGGAGTATCTTCTCTGGAACCCCGAAAACTCAGCAAAGAGGCAGAGAAGCACCAGCGGAGGCAGTGCAGACCCAGGAAGGATTGACACTAGGCCAGGAGGGCCCACACAGTGCTTGACGCAGAGCCAGAAAGGTCGGTGCAAACGCAGAGCTATGTCAAATCAGCCGAGAGGGTTGACGTCAAAGCTCCAGGAGGCAAGGAGATCCAACGCAGAGCTGATGCAGAGCCTCAGAGAACTCCACGCAGGCCCACACAGTTACTGCAAAGGGGCAGCACTGTTGTAGCGGGGGACAGTCAATTCAGCGGCCGGATCAGTCCGAATTTGTTGGGTGAAGTGAGGTAATCTCACTAAGTTTTTTTCCAGTGTCTTTTTCTCTATAACTAGATTGCCGGAAGGACATCCAAAGTTGTATTCAGAACTACTTCTTAATAATAATAAACCCTCAGAACTATTGCACCAATTTTCCCACATTGAGTTTGTTCGGGGAATTTTGTCCAAAAATAACGATGTCTCTTGTGTTGTATTTTCTTTCTTGTTCAGTATCTTGTTTCCGCTTATAATATGTATTTAAGTGAAGGGTGCAGTGTATGTATTACGATATTTGTTGTAGGAAACAACAAGTAATTTGTTTAAAGGAATTTAACAGATAGGAGTAATATCATCATTTGCTGCAATAGGGATTTCTGTTGAAGAATTTTCACATATTGCAGTGGTAATCATCCATTTGTAAGAGTATTTACATATTTAAATATCCTTAAACCAGTGATCTAAGCAAACAGATCAGATCTAGTTGTTGGTAATATTAACTTTTGCATGCAGTGGAAAACAAGAAAAACAATCACACAGTGCACAAATATTTATGCCTTTCTAGATCATTTCACCATTCAAAACTTACAAGAGCTCCCTTGTAGGGGAAAATGGCTTTGAGAAATAATCAAATGAACATCAAACTTGAAAGTTATAATTTGCATGGAAATTGAGGAAAGTTGCCCTCAAATCCATATGGTTGTACATAATCCATACATTGGTATGGAATCATCTGTACATATGGTGGTACAGTGCTCTGCTAGGCTATATGGATGCTCTTTTCCTTGTTGCTAATTGATTTTCTATCCTTGTTGAATACTTGTTGCCTTCTCCTTGCTAAAATTGTTGAAATCCTTTTCAATGGCTAATAATCAGATCTATGATTTTCTCCTTCACTCACGTGACTTGTGAAATGAATGTTCAGTGTCTTTGTCCTTTACCCCCTCTTTCTTTTATAAGTTTGCCATAAGCCAAAAACCTAATTTTCAACAGTGTAAATATGACTATGAGATCAATGGTTCTCTTTTAATTAAATTATTAAGTGACCCACTTTAGTCACTTTATTAACTAAAAATCACTTTAATAAAGCAATGTTCACTTTATTAAAGTAGACACCCTCATGGAAATACAAGTTTGAGCTACAAACACTAACACTCCCTCTTAACGAGGAAGGTATTATCGACCACTGTAAGCTTGTCTCAAAACTAGAAGAACTTTCCCTTCACCAACGACTTGGTGAAAATGTCCTAACTATTCCTCTATGGAAATATATTGGAGCTTGATTACTTCCCTCAACGTCATGTCTCTAATGAAGTGGTATTTGATCTAAATGTGATTGGGCTTACAATGAAACATTGGATTCTCCGAGAGTTTGATACAACTCTAATTATTGCAGTGGTTCACTGTCAGCTCAAGCTTTTAACCAAACACTCTTGTGAGTAGTTTGCAAAGCCAAATGGCTTCACAACTAGCTAGACTAGTTGCCTTGTACTATGCCTCAATTGAACTTAGTGCTATTGAGATTTGCTTTCTGTTGAACTAGGAAATCGTTGTTGACCCTAAACTGAAGCAGCACCCAAAGGTGTTGTCCCGATATTTATCACTGCTAGCCCAGTATGAATCTAAGCACCCCTGCAACCTCACACCATCTCCACCAAGATACTAGAATCCATATCCTATTGTATCTTGCAAATATATGAGCATGTTTTTTGCTGCAACCTAGTGAACCTCCCTCGATTCCACTAGGAACTGGGTTAGGGTGTTAATAGTAAATTTGATGTTTGGTTGAGTGTTAACTAGATACATCAATGAGTCAATCAACTACCAATACGATTTGGAGTCTGTCAACTCTAAAACTGAAGAATCAATCTTCTTCAGGTTAGTCAACATCAGAGTGGCCATCGGTTTGCTATCCTCCATCTTGAATCTCTTTAAGATCTCTAGAATGTACTTCCCATGTCCAAGGAAGATCTCACTCAGTTGCTGTCAAATCTCAATTCCCATAAAGTAATGCATCAATCTAACATCCTTCATCTAAAATTTTGATGCTAGATTCGCACATGTCAAAATGAGATCATCCACATACAACACCAAAATGAGGGGCTCAGATCCAACAAAGAAGAAGTATAGGTTAGGATTTGCCTCACTCTTGGTGAAGCCTACGCCTTGCAGATAGTTATCAATCTTCGCATACTAGGCCTTGGGTGCCTATTTGAGTCCATACAAGGCTTTCTTAAGCCTGCATATATGTGTCTCTTTGTCATGGACTTCAAACCCCTGTGGTTGCTCGATGTAGACTTCTTCCTCAATGATGTCGTTGAGGAATGCAGTCTTCACAACCATTTGATGGATTCTCCATCCCATCTCAGAAGTTATCGAAAGAACCGCTCAAGCAAAGGAGTATCTAGCTATAGGAGCAAAAGTCTCCTTGTAGTCTACTCCCTCTTTCTGAGGAAACCCACAACCCACAAATATGGCCTTGTATTTGTCCACACTACCATATGTTTCATATTTTACCTTGTAAATCCACTTGGAAGTCACAACTGACTTCGCCTTTGGTCTCAACACAATCTCCCAGATAGCATTCTTCATGATGGAGTTGTGGTATCTCTCCACAATTACAGGTTGGTTATTTCCTCAAAGTTGAAAGGTTTTGAGTCTGTGATGTCGGACATCAAAGCCATGTACGTCAAAAACTTCCATGGAGGTTTTCTCTGCCTGAAAGTGGTCCTAGGAGGCTCAACATGCTCCTGAGCATCCCGCAAGGTTTGCTTTTCCCACCTAGAACTTCTAACTAATGTCGAAGGAACTGCTTTCTCCTCCTCCACTGAAGGTTGGATATCTCTACAATTGAAAGTCTCTACTCTCGACTCCTTGTTTGGTTCCACTTCCTAAGGCCTATCTACAACTACTGGTAGGTCCTGATATTTCCTAGATGTCGGGTTCTCCTTGAACTTGACATCTCGGCTCAACATTGTCTTCCACTACGTAGAAATTCCCACTATAGGTCACCTGATAATGCAATAGGCTAAAGCAAAATACTTGATCTACTTCTACAACCAATTTAGCGGACGCTTAATCGAACATGAGCAACATCAATAAGAACACATATAACTAATATGGAGAAATCAATCACACATAACACAGAAGATATAACCAGGGGAAAGCCTCAGCCTAAAACCCCAACTCTATATTATCATACAAGTAGAAATATAGCCAGTGTTACAAAAAAAAATCAGCTCAAAAGCTATTCTGCTCTCTCTACAATACCTCTGCTGCTCATAGTAGTCAAATGCCTCTATCTAACCTCTGGTCTGCCCTCCAAGCCTCCTATTTCTTTGTGCAATTTTGATTGGGTCCAGTGCAGCCACTTGTGTGAATTGACCTCTTCACACACTCACTAACCTCTGATTCAACTACGCAGTCCTAAAGGAGATAAATCCTCATCATGGATGAGCTTCCTTTATAGGAAAAATATTCATCCAACTGATAGTACATTGTCCCTTCTCTGATCTCAACTGGGTCTCTATCTAAACTAACATGCATGAGTTATTCATAAGAGAATCTTCAGTTATCTGAAGTACAGCAGTTATATGCTGGCATGCATTAACTAACTGAACTTACTTAATTTAAACAAACTATTTAAATCAAATATAACTGGACTTGACTCAGTTAACTAAGCCAACTAATTACTACTCAAATTAGAACTCATCCTTATCTCTTTAACTAATGGATAAATTCCTCAATTAATAAATAAATTGTTGCATGTCCTCACATAGACTTCATATTTGATTTTTCACAACCAATTAACTCATGGAAAATTAATTAATTTATTTTCAAACAGCTGTTAAGTTCAAATTCAAATTTTACTTCCTATTTTTAGTCCAGGCACTGACTAAAATAGGAATCCATCTTGAACTGCTAAAAATAGAATGTTATTTTTAGCACTTCCATTTTTCATTCCCTATTGCCCAATCCAGCATTGGTACCCAAATTGCTATTTTTAGCAGTGTTATTTTTAGCAGTGTTATTTTTAGCACTTCTATTTTTAGCATTTCTTGTTGCCATTTTTCAACACACTGATCTATTAGGAAGACTCTATAAGCCTTCAAATCCTCGTTGTATCCCACCAAAATTCCCCTCACCTGAGTGTTGCAACTTTGTCCTCTTTTCCACAGGTATGTGTATGTAGACTGGACAACCAAATATCCTGAGATATCCTATCTCAGGGTTCTTGCTTGTGAATGCTTCCTCCAGTGTCTTATCCTCTAGAATCCAGTTTGGCCTCCTGTTCTACAAATACACAACTATCTTGCATGCCTCGACCCACAAAAACATGAACAATTCTAATCATGGATCATGGCCTTCACCGCACTATTGATAGACTGAATCTCCCAATCTGTGACCCCATTATGTTGTGGGTTGTTGTTTATTATCTTCTCCCTCTCGATCCTTACCTCCTTGAAAAAATCTATGAACTCATTAGAGGCGTATTCACCCCCATTGTATGTCCTCAACACCTTGATCTTCTTTCTTTGTCATGTTCTCCACCTGAGCTTTGAAAGCTCTTAAAGGAATAAATACCTCACCCTTGGTCTTCATAAAGTAGATCCAAGTCTTCCTGGAGAAGTCATCAATTAAGTTCACATAGTAAGATGCACCCTTTACTAAAGATATTGGCGTAGGCCCTGTTAAATTAGAATGGATCAAATCCAAAATTCCTTTTGATCGAGCCTCGCTACTGAGGAAAGATGCCTTGACATTCTTGCCAAGTGCACACCCTCTGTAGGTACAGACTGAAGTCTAGAAACTCAATGACCATTCATCACAGTCAGTGAAACATGAGTCTTTGATCACTCGCGAATAATCGCGAGTCCAACTCTGCTCGGCCCTCAAACGATCAGATTCAACTCTAGGCAAGTCAAACTTGAGTTGATTGAGTTTGACTCATGGTCAATGTGCCTTTGACTCACAACTCGTCAATTAATCATGAATCAAGCAACTGAGGCGATTTTCAACCCTTGACTCAACGAGCATGGGTTTTAACTTTTAGGGATGCGACATTGTTTATTGTGTGGTTTAGTTAGGTTAAAAATTAAACGTCGGTCTGTAACTCACTACTCACTGCTCAAGCCCGCAACTCATATGTCAAGAAGGTAATAGAGGCATAGTTTCAGTTTCAGTTTATTTCGCGTAATAGAGGCGCAGTGTGCTCCAGCGTTAGCTTCGATCTGTGCTCATGATATTTTGGTCATCTATTGATATTATGCATTGTTTGGACATGGCTTTATTGAATATTAATGAAAAATGTTTTTTTAATTCAATATGTGTATATCTTTATTTATTGAATTCAACGATTTTTTCCCGATTTTTTCCCGATCTTTTCCCGATCCAATTAAAACTCTTCACTCTTTTACCTCGTCAATTTATTGTCGATCCGAAGTCTGGTAACGTTGGTCTTATAAATGGTAGATATTTGTGATGGATACGTCCCATCCTCTTGTGCCAAAGCTCGCACATTCTCTCATTGGTGTGTTCAAGTCCCTGAGCAAGTTGACCCTAAAGTCTATACAGGTTCTCCTTCCGGACTTTAAGCCTCACTGCAGTCTTTGGACTGGCTCCCTCTAAGAAAATGAACACTTGGCCCCTCTAAAAGTTAACCTCATAATCTTTGTCTTCCATGACTAAGATGGCCAAAAGTTTGTTCTTTAGGCTAGGTACTTAGAGTACCTCCTGCACATCAAAGGACCCTCCTTACTCAAGCTAAAATTGAATTGTCTCTTGTACCTTCACTGCAAACTTGGCATCATCGTTGAGCTCAATATGAATCCCTAAGTTGTCCTTTGCAAAACTACTCAATATTTCTCTAGCCTTTGTTATTGTGCAAGTGTCGGGCGCTTCTAGCAATGGTGTTGGTAGAAAGGCAAGACATAAGGGAAAAGTCGCTCTCGAACTTGGAAGCAAGTTTGCTCACTTGCATCTCTATTGTCGCTACAATTGTCTGCGACTTCCCTTTGCCCTTATTCCTCTACGGACACTAAGAAGTAAAGTGTCCATTCTTATGGTAGATATAGCATTTTATATTTGCTCATATCTCTCTTCTTCGTAGATTGTTGTCCCTCTCCTTAACTACCACCCTTTATGGAAACTTTCCCTTTGGTCTTCTTTGTCTTGCTAACCAGGGCCAAGTTTTCATCTACAACTCCTCCTCCCTGCTTTTTTGTCCTAGACTCTTTACGAGTCTCCTCTTGGATGTAGTCATCCCAAAGTCTCTCCTAATTGGGAATATGTTCACGAGCATAGATGTCCATGATGAATGGTTCCTAAGCTTTGTTGAACCCATTCAAAACAACATTCACTAGCTCTGCATCCAATACAGCTTCTCCAATAGCTGTAGGAGAGTCACGGATATATGTGATCTTCATAAGGTAGCTAGTTACATTGTCGGAGGGGTTCATTCTACACTCTAAGTCTAGTTTTGAGAGTCATTTTATGACTCATTTTATTACTTTGAAAAGCGATACTAAGGAATCAAATATCTCCTTGGATCTTCTCTTTTTTGCAACATGCAAATTCATTAGATGATCCTTAATAGCTTAAAGGGTCACCCTTTGTGCCTTCATGTCCTCCTTATCCCATGTTTCCTACACTCCAGGGTCTACCACTGTTGGTGTCTACGTACTCCCTAAGGCCTATGTTAGAGTTGGAAGAGGGTTGGGCATGACTTCCCACAAGTCTTTCTCCTTCAAGATCACTGAGATTCTTGCCTTCCATAGCAAGAAATTTGAAACCCCATAAAGTGGATCCTCAACTTTCACACTAGTTATTGAAATGGTTGTCCTGAGCTTTATCTTTCAAGCTCGTTGAAGTAACCTGAAAATTATAGATTTTCTTTTCACTCAAAGCTAGAGCTCTAATACCATGCTAAAATATCCTTAAACCAAATATATAAGGAAACTAATTAAATCTAAACTTTTGCATGCAATGGAAAACGAGAAAACAATCACACTGAGTGTACAAATATTTATACCCTTCTAGATTAGTTGATCATTCAAAATTGTCTTCAGAACTTACAAGATCCCTTACAGGGAAAAATAGATCTAAGAACTAATCAAACGAACAGCAAACTAGAAAATTATAGTTTGCATGGATATCAAGGTACCTTGCCCTCAAATCCATACAATTGTACATATTTTGTACATCAATACCAATGATCGTACGGTCTGCTCTGTTGGGTTGTATGGCTGCTCTTTTCGTTGCAGCTAACTGGTTTCCTGTCCTTGCTAAAGACTTGTTTACTTCTCCTTGTTGAGAAATCTAGGGCATCATGAATAGGTGATTTCTCTTTTACTTAGTAACTGCTTGTGAGTGCTTTTTACAACTTTAGATTAGGATCTTCATCACTTAAGTTATTAGTGTTCTTCTTCATCAAACAGCTACCATGCATGAACATAAATAGATAAAAGACAGAATGTAGGCTATCAGCCAGGGCCAAAACGTCTCACTCTTTGAGAGGAAAACCCGAACAAATTCTTCTTATAGAGATTTCAATTGACGAATACCAAGACCAAGACCCTTGACCTATTAGCCACTCCAAGACAAAGACACTAGTTCTCTCGATTGTCTTCTGCTCTTTTCCTCTTCTCGATTCCTCTTCCATTTCGACCTTCTGAACGCTGAGACTACATCTTCGTAATATCATCAAAAGCCTCATCACTGCACTGAGATCTTTATCACTGTAATTCTACCTAGATCTTATCACAGTAGGAGCACCGAGATCTCATAATAGTTGTGACCCTTTCTCTGTGGTAGTATAGAGACTTTCTCATTGTGTAACACTGAACTATAATGGCACCGAAGTTGTGAGGTACCAAACCCTTCTCACTGTGGTAAATTGTAATGATACCGAATTCTGTGCCCTTCAAAATATTCTTGCTATGGTAGCTTTGAATTGTGGTAACACCGAATTGGTCACTGTAATGATTATCTGAATCTCAGAAGTAAACCCAAACTTGTCTCTAAACTGTGTCACCCAAAATCAGAGAGATGTGACCTTCTCTTCACTGTACCCTGTCACCCAAATTTTAGAGGGATATGAATTCCTTGACTGAACTGTGTACCCTTATCTGAGTTTTTGAAGTGATGTTTGAACTTGTTACTGCCACTATTCATTCAAAATTCAAGGAGATATCTGAATTGTCTTCTATGGAGATGTGAACACCCTATACACCTATATATAGTTGTCCCATAAATAAGTCGAATTGTACTTATCCGAATAGGTGTCTCTTCTTAATGTGAAGCCAACATGAGTTCTTTATTTCATCTTAAGGCCGACTTGAAGAGGAGAAACATGTGCTTGTCTTGGAGGGCTATTGGACAATCCTATAAACTTAAATACATTTGTAACATGCCCAAGAAGGGTTCTTCATACATGACATTGACTTTTATGGCAAATCCTAAAGGCTCTCAATGGGAGCCATCTAAAAATAAAATCTCTTGCTCATGAAACCCATGAAGCAAGCATCACAATAATAATTTTATTTTTCTTCCTTGCAAAAATCACAATTTCATGTCATTATGAATACCGAACCTAGTTACACTTTTCAACACTCCCTCTTAACTAGGGAGGTATTCATAACGGTACTTGGTCATTCTCAATCTGAAGAATTTCTCATAAGAAGAATCAGATTGGTAAATCATTTTTATAGCATCATATCAACCAACATTGTTACATAGCAAGGATTTGACTAACAGCTCTATCTCTCCACAATATCTGAGCTCAATTTTGGTGAGACCAATGATTTATAAACACCCTAATCATTGTCTCCACCCTAATCATTATCTCTCCTGGAACATATCCCACCAGGATTCTCAGGGTGTGCACCACCAGGACTATTCTTATCTTGGATACCCAATCCTGAAAGAATATTGGTCCTCTAAGACTACTCTTATCGTGGATGCCCTATCTCATCCCCAAAGAGTATCGGATGCCATATGATTACCCAATCCTCCATTCTGTCTTCCCAAGTGAAGACCGGAATGATGTGTCGATCTCTCCCTCTCAATTAGGGAGGACATGTTCCAACAAAGGAATGTACTTATTCCTACACAAGAAATGTACCTAAGCTCCCACTTGGCTTAGGAATTTCCAAGTTTCTTCCAAGTAAGAAACTTATTTCCAGACTCCCTCTTAATTAGGTACCTACAGCAACTCCTTAGGTGGAGATAATGGGACAACCAATTGCTTGAAGAATTCCTTCCTTTGATGTCATGAGTTCCTTTTTCATGGAGTCTTCATCTTTTGGGACTTCTTCATAGGGCACAAACCATCTATCACTTTCATTCATGAGTCAGTCATGTTATCATTCCTTTCATCAGAAAGTGATCCATCAATCTACATCTGGGCTTGCTTCATGTCATGTTGCGTTCTTCATGTATTTTCTGGAAGGATCTTACATTCTTCTATATGGTCCTCTTGGAAGACATCCACAGTTCTTCCCTTGGCAGACCTACATCAACCCATCCAGATATTTGTTCAAAAATAAGAAATGAACACTTAAATCAAAATTTCCTTTGTGATGATCTTTCATCATTACATCTTCCAGTTTGCATCAGCATCCTACATACATGTTGACATATCTCCCAAAGATATCCATTGTCAAGGGTCTCCATCTTTTTTAGACTTCCGTCAGAGTTTTCATATCTTTCCGGGAGATCTCCTAGTCAAATCTTCTTGGTCTCAGATGTTGAATATCTTCTTCCATGGTTGCATAGTCTATGATATCTTCCTTTCTTTCTTCATATATTTCATTCCCAGGAACTTCCAATCAGATGTCCTCTAATTACTATCAACCACCTCATTTTCATATGAGGACATATTATGTTGATTTCATCCAGTGTGATGCGTGCCTTTCGTCATCCTTTCATAGGAGGAGATTCCTTTCATTTGATCATGCTTCTAAAGATAGAGCAGTGATCCATGTTACCTGCAACCATGCAACATGACTTCATAATATTGAATACAAGCATACATACCTCATTTACCTTTAGGTCATCTAGGCTTCTTTCAGCATCTTCCTTTATTGAAAAGAGCTTCAACCCCTTCTGCTTCATCTTATGTCATCATAACATCATCCCATGAATTCCATAATTTGGAGTTCCTGATGAAACACTTGCTTCCTCTCTAGATTGGTGAACCTTCCGATGAGGATTCCATCAAATAATCTTGAGGATCTTGCATATCCCTATCCAACAGATGTTTCCTTTTGACTTGATGTATGATGAGACTTGTCCTGGATGACTTCTCCCTTTTTACTTGAAATTGTAATGAGGTCACCAAGAGTTATATCCTTCATAGTTGACTATCAGACATCCTTCATGTTTCTTATGGTCTTGTCACGAGCTCTTACTTCTAATGCTTTTCCTCTTTCAGCTTCCTCCACTTCTTTAGTGAAATGGACTTCTTCTCTATCTTCCTTGTTATTTCCCTTCTTGAGCTTAGGACAGTCTTTCCTGTAATGACCATAGCATCAAGTCTTACCTATGTCCTTCTCTCCTTTCGACAAATGCCTAAATACCTTTTGCCCTCAGCATGTCTTCTTCTATCTTGCAGAGAAACCACAAGTTGTTGAATGGTATAACCTTCTTATCTTCATAGACATTTGTTTCCTTGTTCATCAGTTAGTGCATTTAGAACAATGAGGATTATCACCTTATCATCTCTCCCAGATATTGCAGTTGAGATCTTACAAATATATCCCTTCATCCTTTGATACCTTCAATTTGTGTAGATCAGATCTAAGTGATATGACTTTCTTATCGCATCTTCAGAGAATAGTTCTACCATATTATCATATATCTCTTGTGATGTCTCCAATCTTGCTATGTGGGGACCTTTGACTGATTTCATAAGAATCCCTTGAGCCATTTGATCCCTTTCCATGTATTCAGATAAATTTGCTTGATCTTCAAATGGTTTGGAGACTTTTCCATAGATCTGATCAATGAATTCACTTTCTTTGAGGACTATGTTTCTCCTCCTTTTCCATGCAAGGAAGATCGATGACCCAACCAGCTTATAGATATCCTTACAAAATGAAGTCATTTTACCAGATTAGATTATATAATAAAAGATACTTACTTGACAAGTGAAGATGAAATTTTCAACTTGATCCCTTTGATGGTGGTTGATGAAGATGTATTAGTGCCCTTTTGGGTGATCTTCTTCCAAATGAAATCTCTTCTTCAATAAAAGGAGATTGCCCCTTTTATGATGAAAACACCTTTGATCTAGCTCCCTTTGATGATGATGGTTGATGAGCATGTCTTGATGCTTCCTTGAATGATCTTATTTAAGGATAAGGGAGTGGTCCTTGCTTCAATGAGATGGAACTTGCCTTATATCCTTTTGAAGATGATAACAATGCCTTTAGCCTTCCTTGGATAACTAGCCTTCAAAATACTTTGACTTCTTCGGTGGTGAATCAGTGCAGATCATAAATACTTCTAGGGTTTCGACTTTCTCCAAGATGATGTGATCTTAGTCCTAGAAATGATTCTCTTGGATGTCTATACTTTGGGTTACCTTGCATTATAGATCTTTTAAACTTGATAAGGTTCTTTGTGGTCTTTTAATGATGACTTAGAGGATCCAAAACTTTTGATGGTGTAGAGTTCTTCTTCGATTTAGGGTTTGATACTTCAATGTAGATCTCGACTTCACTTTGATATCCTTCAACTTGCTTTGATGCCTTTCTCGAGATTCGATCCTTGGGTGTCCCTTAATGAGATGCCTTTATTTGATTTAGTCGCCTTAGCTCTAATACCATGTTGAGAAATCTAGGGCATCATGAACAAGTGATTTCTCTTTTATTTAGTACTTGCTTGTGAGTGTTTTTTACAACTTTAGATTTTTACTTTAGTGTTCTTCTTCGTCAAACAACGACCAATGCATGAACATAAATAGACAAGAGACACAGAATGTAGGTTATCAACCATGGCCAAAACCTCTCACTCTTTGAAAGGAAAACCCGCACAAATTCTTCTTATAGAGATTCCAATTGACGAATACCAACACCAAGACCCTTGACCAATTAACCACTCCAAGACCAAGACACTAGTTCTCTTGACTGTCTTCTACTCTTTTCCCCTTCTCGATTCCTCTTCTACTTCGACCTTCTTAACATTAAGACTACATCTCTGTAATAACAATGAAAGCCTCATCACTGGACTGAAATATTTATCACTATAATTCTACCTAGATCTTAGCATAGTAGGAGCACCGAGATCTCATAATAGTTGTGACCCCTTCTCTGTGGTAGTATAGTGACTTTCTCATTGTGTAACATTGAACTATAATGGCACCAAAGCTGTAAGCTAACAAACCCTTCTCATTGTGGTAAACTATAATGATACCGAATTATGCGCCCTTCAAAATCTTCTTGTTGTGGCAACTCTGAACTGTGTTAACACCATATTAGCCACTGTAATGATTATCTGAATATCAGAAGTAAACCTGAACTTGTCTCTACACTTTGTCACCGAAATCAAATAGATTCGAACTTCTCTTCATTGTACCCTGTCACCCAAATTCTAGAGGGATCTGAATTCCTTGACTAAACAGTGTACCCTTATCCGAGTTTCGAAAGTGATGTCTGAACTTGTCACTGCCACTGTTCATCTAAAATTCAGAGAGATATTTGAACTGTGTTCTGTGGAAATGTGAAGACCCTATACACCTATATATAGTTGGTGTCCCATAAATAAGTCGACATGTGCTTATCTGAATAGGTGTGTCTCCATAACGTGAAGTCGACATGAGTTCTTCATTTCATCTTGAGGCCGACTTGAAGAGGAGAAACATATGCATGTCTTGGAGGGCTACTGGACAATCCTATAAACTTAAATACATGTGTAACATGCCAAAGAAAGGTTCTTCACTCATGGCATTGACTTTTATGACAAATCCTAAAGGCTCTCAATGGGAGCCATCTAAAAATAAAATCTCTTGCTCATGAAATCCATAAAGTAAGCATCACAATAATATTTTTATTTTTATTCTTTACAAAAATCACAATTACATGTCATTATGAAGACCGAACCCAGTTACACTCTTCAACACTCCTTGTTGAAATCCTCACCAATGGCTGAAAATCAAATCTCTTATTTTCTCCTTCGCTTATGTGACTTGTGAAATGAATGTTTAGTATGTCCTTGTCCTTTACCCTCTCTTTATTTTATAACTTTGATATGAGCCAAAAAACTAATCTTCAACAATTTAGATCTAACCATGAGATCAATAGCTCTCTTTTAATTAAATCACTAAGTACCCACATTAGTCACTTTATTGATTAAAAATCACCTTAATAAAAAAAATGTTACTTTATTAATTAATTAATAAAGTGAACTTCTCCCTCGATCAGGGTGTGATACAGCTGGAAGCCCGCTTGGGTTTGATTGATATGACAAAGCCTTTATTGTTTTGGGATGGTGGGTGGCTTCCCCCATGCCCTCACACGTATACTCACTATGATAATATACAACGTTGCAAATCTTAGCAGATCCATTAAAGGTTGGTAATCCTTGGCACCTACGGGTATTGGGAGCGAAGGTGGAGTTAAGACCATATATCTGGAGTATAAACTCTGGTCCTCGGTTTCTTAAGGAGCTTAAGTTTATTGGTTATAGGTTCACAGCACCTAGAACATGAGAGGTATACACAGTTGTTGCCTATCTCTGCTCGAAGGTGGCGTATAAAGTTTGGTATGTTATAATGATATCTTTGTATCTTGGATGGGGGGTGGCTATACAGGATAAACTTCGCGCCCAGAGGGGAAAAGAAACATTGATTAAATTAGCAGTTTTTGTGCCTGGCAATATAGGCCTTCTCGATTATGTAATGTCGTGATTTATATATTCTTTAGCAATACCCTTTCTAGCATGGGCATGTTTACTAGTTTCCGAATTCTTCCCATGATTTCTTTTCTACATGTTAATAATTGGGTTACCCGATTTAAGTTTGAATTGCCAGGGCAAGCCCTGTGGAGAGCAAGAGTTTTGGAAAATGATAAGGGCCAAGTCTACGGAGTCAGGGCTCTCGGGGCATGGGGGACACCATTCTTATTCTGGTGATACCTCCCACCTCTAGGGGGTTATTAATTATATATGTTTGTTGGCTCGGGTGGTGGAATTCCGAAGGGACGCAGTGTTGTCCAGCGTTTCATTTGTTTTTTTCCCATTCATTAAGTTAATGCATGTCTTTCAAGTGGTTCTTTGTACAAATTATATTCTAGGTCCGCCTCTGTTGTCTTCACTTATGGCCTCTACACAGTGGGTTGGGTCACAAGCACGGGTAGGCAAGAGAAGGGTGAAGAAAGGATCCCTGACCTCGGCAAATATGGTGAAGTCTCAACCTCGCAGTGGCGCCTCGAGCCGAGGCAAAAGAGGCAGAAGACACCAGGAAGAAAAAGGTGAAGATGTTGGACCGTCTTCTGGACGAACTGAGCGGTGGGAGACTGCACGGTAGGGGATGTCACAACCATGAGTCGAGCATGTGTGACGAGCGACGATGGAGACATAACTTCGGTTAAAGGCGACGAGCCGAGTTTGTGACGACAAGCGGGAGCATTCGGTTAAACGCACCCCGGCAAGTGTGTGATGGCGAGTTGTGCGACGACAAGTTGCAATGAGCTACTTGGAGAGTCGAAAAATTGAGATTTGGAACATCGGCTAAGTATGGGGAGCGCATGCGACGAGTTATAGGAGGTGTCGAAAAACCGACAAGTTGGTGGGCCAACTTGCGGAGCGGACAAGTTGGTGGGCCGACATGTGGAAAGTGGACGAGTTGGTTGGCCGACACACCCCTTGGTATTTTTCATGGGCGAATTGTGTAGTTGACCTAGGTAGGCCGACCCATCTTGATACATGATGAGTTGGTGTATATATGGCGCTTTGGTGGAGAGAAGGATCATCGAACTCAAGTGAGTAAGCATTGGTTAAGCATTTGGGAGAGCAAAGAAAAGGACGAACAAGGAAGGGCAAGGTGAAGACAGACCGAGGGTCGCAGTACCGAGCCAAGGCGGGCGAGTTTGCAGGTTTCGAGTGTTGTTCTGGGTGGACAAGCCGTAGGTGGGCACTCCGCCTAACAAATGAGTCGCAGGCAGGCGCTCCTGCCCAGACGAGCTGCAATGGGCGCCCCTACCCGAACTGGTGAAAGAAATGCAAAGGACTCGACGGTGTGGGCTGCCCAGCGAGCTGTGGAGGGCGACCCGAGGGTGGGCGTCTCTACTTGGACAAACTGTGGAGGACGACACAGTTGGTCGTCCCTGCTTGGGCGAGTTGCGAAGGACGACACGAAGATGTGGGCGCCCCTGCCCAGTGACGCGCTGCGGAGGGTGACACGAAAGTGAGCGCCTCTGCCCGAACGAGCTACACGACACGACAAAACGTGGGCGTTGTTGAACAAAAGGGCGACCCGACATGAGCAGGTCGAGTTGTTGATTTTTGGCAGTTTTTCTAAGTTGAATTTTGGGGTTTTTGGCAAAGGTTGTACTTGTAAAAATATTTGTAAAGATTGTATTATTATTGGGCAGACTCAAATCTGGGAGTTGCCCCTCCCATTAAAGAAAGTTATTCCGTTGTGCATATTGATAAATGATGATGATGTAAATGTTATTTCATTGTGTAAAATGATGAATGCTTAGTAGAATTGCAAAAAAATAACTGAAAAATAACTAAGTGTTGAATGCTAGACATAGTTTGTACTCATTAGTATTGGTGAAAAGAAAGTGGGTAGTGGTGCCGCACCTGCCTATGTGCGGTTGAAAGACCACTGCTAGGATAGGGGCGTGACAGATGGTATCAGAGACGGATTTAGAAAACAAGGTGAAGCAGATACCACTGCACTTCGTGACAGATGGTATTAGAGCTCCAGATTCCACGGGGTTTTGAACAATTATAGATTGAAGTAATACCACTGCATTTCGTGACAGTTGGTATCGGAGAAGGTGAATTGCAGAAGTGAAGCAGATTTTACCTGTGCTTCGTGACAGGTGGTATCAGACTTTCCGCAGGGCTTTGGAAAGTTCGACAGGGACAAGTAAAGGGTCAAGTTGAACGATACAATAAGTTTATGGTCACAACAAGATCACAAGCGAAGTTGATGGTTGATCAAGCGGAAGAACCTCAAGTTACGACAGGGGAATCTAACAGGGATGCCAAAACAAGTTTCATGGACAAGGTAGTGGATAGAATGGAGGAATTAGCTTCTAATATAGCTTCAATGAAGGTTGAATATGTCGAACATCGGGATATGATAGCAAAGTTGCAGGGAGAGCACACGAAGTTGAAGGAAGACTTCGAAGACCTCAAAATTCGATATGAGTATACAGAATGGATGTATGCGCAAACAGAGAAAGAAGTCAAAGACATTGGCGCTACAAGGGATCAAGGTTTGGCAGAAATCTCGAAGTTGCAGAAGGAAGTTGACGATGCTCGAAATGAAATAGCCATTTTGAAGAAAGCAATTGGGCAAGGTTTTATTGGAGTTGTCCATGTGAAAGTCAAAGAACCTGAATCTTATGATGAGATGAGGAGTGCAAAACCTCTTGGTAATTTCTTATGGGATATGGAGCAATACTTCGAACATTTGGATATGTCTAATGATGAGGCCAAAGTTAAGGTAGTTGCTCAATTCTTGACGAAAGATGTTAAGATGTGGTGGCGAAGAAAGATAAACCAAATTACCAATGGTGAGGCAACGGAAATCTCTTCGTGGGACGACATGAAGAAAGCTTTGCAGACTCATTTTAGCCCACAAGATGAGACTTGGGATGCAAGGACGAAGATAAAATATATGAAGCAAACAGGGAGTCTACAAGCATATCAACGAGAGTTCTCAAATGCGATCTTAGAGTTAATTGATATGGCGAAAAAAGACAAGGTATTCAATTTCTTTATAGGATTGAAACCTTGGACATGCAATGAGGTGAAAAGGAAAAAGATCAAGACACTAGAAGAAGCATTTACAGTGGTTGATCGCTTGGTAGAACATTATGATGAAGGAATCGAAGAATGAAAAAGGAAGACAAATAAACCGAAAGAAAAGTCTACGAAATAAGAGCCTTCAAGATCGAATGGCAAGTCAAAGACGAAGAAGGCTCTGAAGTGTTGGATTTGTGAAGAACCACATACGGTGAAGAATTGTCCTTCAAGACCGAAAGTGGTAGCAATAGAACAAGCCGATACGAAAAAAGAAAAAGGAAGAAACTTCCATTGGAATGATGTAGATTTTGGGAGTTGCAATGACTACAGAAGCGATCTCACGACGAGATCCTGAAATGAACAAGTCGGAATATGTGGAGATGAAGATTAGGAATAACACTATTCTTACCATGGTGGATAGTGGTGCAACTCATAACTTCATGAGTGAAGATACTACGAGGAAGATTGGGTTGAAGTTTATACCACATCAAGCACAATTGAAAGCAGTGGATTCTCCACCAAATTCAGTGATCGATGTAGCTGAGAAAGTTGATGTGAGCATAAGTGAATGGACTGGGAAAGTCAATTTCACAATTGTGCAGATAGATGACTATGATGTTGTACTGGGTATGGAATTTATGAAGCAGTTTGAAGCTATAATAGTTCCACACATGAAGAATTTGTACATTTACGACGGGCGTGAGGAAGTACCTATTGGTATGCCGACAATAAGGACTATGGCAGCCGAGTGTAAATTGACAGCAATGAATGTGGATGAAGTGAAGCGAGATGACGAAGTCTATAAGAGGTTGTCTTGCACAGAGGAAAAACTTATGGAGCAGCCACAGGTGATTAGAGCGTTGTCTGATAGTATCTTGGATCTATCAAGCAGACTAGAGGCAATGGACAAAGATGATGATGCTAGACTTGATGACCAGATGGAAAGTCGGGAAGCATACTCGCAGAGATTGGAGGTAGAAGATCCAGACAAGTGGATCGAGCTAATAACGAGGAAGAGGGAGAGCCTTCGGCCTCTGCTTCCTCCCTCTCTTCTTAGACTAACATGGGGATGAGGCTCATTGTTAGTTGCTCATGGCAATGAGTCTCCAATATTTTGAGCAGACATCTGGGGTGAGATGGACACAATTGGCAGCAGTGTGCAGAGATGAGTCATGATGACGTAGGAGCATGCGTTCTTATGGAGGGGGTGTATGGTTGGATTAGCTACCCAACTAGTCACCAACATGAGGGGTACCAGCACATGATTTTTTTGCAGAGGGTGTATGGTTGGATTAGCTACCCAACTAGTCACCAACATGAGGGGTACCAACACATGATTTTTTTGCAGAGTTTGTCATATTGATGGCATGAGGCAAGTCAGAGGTGGACACATCTAGATACCCATACATATGGATTTGCAGTCTTAGCGATGGTGGTTGTTGAGATGGTGTTGTTGAGGACGAAAGTCGTTTAAAGTGAGGGAGTATGTCACAACCACGAGATGAGCATGTGCAATGAGCGACAGTGGAGACATAACTTCAGTGAAAGGTGATGAGTCGAGTTTGCGACGACTAGTGGGTGCATTCGGTTAAATGCGCCCTGATAAGTGTGTGATGCTAGCTTGTGCGACGATGAGTTGCGACGGTACGACGAGCTACTTGGAGAGTCGAAAAATCGAGATTTGGAAAATCGACTAAGTATGGGGAGCGTGTGCGACGAGTTATAAGAGGTGTCGAAAAATCGACGAGTTGGTGGGCCGACGTGCAAAGTGGACGAGTTGGCAGGCCGACATGCGGAAAGTAGACGAGTTGGTTGGCCAATGCATTCCTTGGTATTTTTCATGGGCGAATTGTGTACCTTGATACATGATGAGCTGGTATATCTATGGTGAGTTGGTGGAGAGAAGGATCATCGAACTCAAGTAAGCAAGAATTGGTTAAGCAATTGGGCGAGCAAAGAAAAGGGCGAACAAGGAAAGGTAAGGTGCAGACGAACCGATCTGGTAGCATCCATCAACCATCAACCAATCAACCAATTCGGTAGCTGCCACATCATTTTTTGTTCCTCGAATCACACCTGGTTCACAGCCATCTATCAGTTCAATGCTAAAAAAAACTGAGAAAGAACACGCTGACAAGTTGCTGGCAAAATTTCTCCTCTTGAGTGTGTTAGTGTCAGTCTTTCCAGCCTTCCTACAGTGATCAAATATGCTCTTACAAAGTGATTTTGATGTGTCAAGGTCAAATTTTGTCATTTCAGTGAGTCTTCAAGCAAAATTTGGTCACTAGGCTTTAGGTCTAGGGTTTGCTTTAATGTCAGTCCATGTCATCATTCAGCTGAGTCTATCATCATTCATAGGGTTTTCATTATCATGTCAGCGTCTAATGAATCATTTTACACCTTGTTCATGCTTCAGTTGTGTCTAGGCAAGCTCATTTCCCTCTCCTAGGGTTTTGAAGGCAATTTCTCTTGGGCAGCCAAATCATCAGAAAAACTCATATCCTGATGTTCATACACCTTCCCCTATCCTTAAAGTACCTTATAAAACACTTCCCATCCCTTAGATCCACCAAATTCCTCATTTTTCCACAAACCCTAGTTTCTAGCTACAACTCGCCAATTTTCTAGGTTGGGCCTGTGTTTTTCCCTTTTGGATCCCTTCCCCTCACTCAATCTCTGAGATTCCACTTTCCCTTGATTCCTAACATCCCTCCCCACTCCCACAAATTTCCCCAAGAATTTAGAAGCCCCCTATCCCCTTCATTTCACTTCATTTCGACCAAATTCCTTGTTTCACACATCGGGGCAAGTTTCACTCAAATGATGTTTCAGAGCATTCAGAGATGAATTTTGGAAAACTGAGAGAGGTTTTTGTCCATAACATGCCAGCAAAGAAAAACCACCTTCAATTTTTACACAGGTGTTATGGTTTGAGAGACATGTCAAGAATACCGTTGCCTCAGGAGAATCAAAGGCACCTCTGAAGTGACCCTGGGAAAATCAAGCTTTCTCCTAGCTTGGTTGGCCAAATGACTTTATTGATGGGTAAAATGATAACTAGACACAAAGATATTTCCAATGAGCTATCATGAGCTCAATTTGGGGTTGAGGAAAGCATTCAAAAGTTGACTGCAACAACACTCTTCCTTGAGGCAGCCTCATTAGGCACTTTTTGACCAGTCTTGGGAGATTTGATTTTTGACAGGTCAAATCAACTCCAAATTGAAAAATTCCGGTTGGGTTGGAAAGTAGACTCAAATAACTTTCGAACGAGCTATCCTGCACCTAATTCTGACACAAGGAAGGCCTCCAAAAGCCTCCTGTAAATGCGCGTATTTCTGGGCAGTGCGCGGCTCTGAGAGGGCAATTTTTCTAAAGGAAATTACATGTGCGCGGACATCTGGGTGGTGCGCGGATTTCTGGGAAATTTACACAAAAAAATCATCCAATCAGCAAACTCTCTTCCAAGCTCACCTAAATTTGTCAAGGTATGTCTCCTCCATGTGCTTTGTGGTGGTGTGATGACTGCAAAGGAGGATTATGATCATAATTTCATGCAAGAAATCAATGGAGGAATGATGGGTGTTTTGCAAGCTTATGTTTTGACAATTTGTTTGTTTCTCAAGGCAATTTTTCCTTATATCCCTCCTTTCATTTTCCCATTGATATTCACATATGTTAATATGTCATATTTATTGATCTCATTTGCAAATTAACCATACAAACCCTACCTCTAAATCCTACCAAACACTAGTTTCCCATCAGCTGAGCCAGCAGGGCATTCCTCGGGCGGATTTCATCTCCCGACACTTTTTCACACAGTCACACCCAGGGCCG
>APFE030126647.1:218144-247954 GCA_000404065.3 Pinus taeda
TTCCTCCTTGATCATCTTTTTCAGCTAAAGGCATCAGCATAAACTCCTACCTTGCCCCAAAGACCCACCTGCAAAAACTGAGCTCAATCCCCGCACCCTGAATTGCACTCCCTCCAAATTGCCACCAAAAAACCCAAAACTCTAAATCAATCCCCCTTATCAGTTTACTAGCCTAAAATCCTTGTTCCTAATTGGTCAACTCATCCTATTGACAAAATCCATCGAGTTTTGACCCGAGAGAGCCTTCTCATACCTCGTAGGGCTAGCTACGAGGTAAAATGGTTTGATGTAGCTTTGAGGTTTGTCTATCTCAGCCTAGGTGAAATCTCAAACGCTAACAGAGTGATATTCCTTTCAGCATTGTAAGGAATAATCCATTTTTCCAACCTGTTGTTGGTGCTATTGCAAGTGTTGGCCCAGGGTACAAAATCCCTTCTTATCATGATTTCAGACACCAAATTCTTCAAAATGAAAAACTTGACTGCACCCAAAGATTGGAGGATTTTAGGGCATCATGGGCACAAACAGGTGCACTATTATGTCAGATGGTTGGACTGACCAAAAGGGGAGAACCCTTATAAACTTCTTGGTCAGTTATCCCAAGAGGACTATGTTTATCAGATCTGTTGATGCATCTACACAAATCAAACATGCAAAAACTTTATGTGATTTGCTAAATGTGTTTATTTTAGAAGTGGGTGCAGAAAATGTTGTCAAGTCATACAGGACAACGCTGCAAATTATGTTGCTGCTGGCAGGATACTTATGGACAGACATCCTACTTTATTTTGGACACCTTATGCTGCACACTGTATTGATTTGATGTTGGTGGACATAGGGAAAATTCCCTTTGTCAAAGATATTGTTGTTTCATCCAAAAGCATTACAAAATTTATATATAACCATACATCTGTGCTTAGCTTGATGAGAAGATTCACCAAGAACAAAGAGTTGATGCGCCCCCCCATTACACGGTTTGCCGCCAGTTTCATATCTTTTCAATCCCTTTTGAATTCTGTGGTCTGTGAAGAAAATGTTTCTTTCATAGGAGTGGCGTGCTTTGCCAATGAGTCGCAAACCAGAGGGAAAGGCCGTATGCAGACTAGTTTCATACCAAGAAGACCTCTGGACAGGAGTGCAAGAGGTGTGCAATGTTACTGAACCTTTGGTAAAGGTTCTTCGGTTGGTTGATGGTGAGAAGCCCGCAATGGGCTATTTGTATGAAGCCATGGATAGGGCCAAAGAAGCCATTATGGCCTACTATGATGATAAGGGAGATGATAGGTTTCAGAGACAACTCCTATGGGGAGTGATTGATGAGCGATGGAACAACACACTCCATCATCCCATTCATGCTGCTAGGTTTTTCCTGAACCCTGCATTTTCTTACGCATGTGGGTTTGTATTGCTAAAATCATGGATGGATTTTTATCTTGTGTCCAGAAGATGGTGCGATCTCCAGTAGAACGTATAGAGATCTCTCAAGAAATTGAGACATATAGGATGGCAAGTGGCACATTTGGCTTTGAGATGGTTGTCACTGATAGGACGATTAAAATGCCAGGTATTTTTTATTTGTAACTTTGTTTCAAATTTCATTGTCTCTTCAAATTCCATTTTTTTCTTATGTTTATTTAAAATTTTATTTGTAATTTTGTTGTAGATGCATGGTGGAAAATGTATGGTGGCAAAGTACCCCTTCTGCAAAAGCTTGACATTAGCATCCTCAACGAAACATGTAGCTCCTCAAGATGTGAGCACAACTGGAGTGTATTTGAAAAAATACACAACAAGAAGCGCAACAAGTTAACACTTAAACATTTGAAATATTGCAAATTTCCAAATAAATTTTTGAATTCATTAAACAATATTTTTTTATAATTATTAATTATTATTTCATGATCTTTGTACAGGTTGAAGTCCCAACGACTTAATGACATGGTCTACGTCTACTACAATCTTCGATTGTAGGTGAGGCAACTTAAGAAGACACCTGATGTGGAGGCTATCTCATTGGATGGGATTGACACCACTACTACATGGAGAGTTGAGGTCGAGAGGCCTCTCATAGAGTCTGTTTATGATTGGTTAGTGCAGGCTGTAGTGGAAGAGGAGGTGACACCACCTGCCCGGGCTACCGCTGCCACCAGTAGAGGACGTGGTCTACCTCTTATACCTCCTATTTCTAGTTCTTCAGCTTCTAGAGCACATCAAACTCCACTGCCAACTCCACCAGCACGGGCACCAGCGTCTACATCTAGAGGGAAAGGGAAAACTGTGGCATTTTCTCCTAAGAGGGGCAGAGGAAATCAATAGGATTAGACTTTAGTTATTTTCTTCATTTTATTGTATATGACATTATGACATGATTAGATACATTATTATATTTTTTGTTGATATTTGAGGCTGAGTTGGGACTCCAGAGTTCAGAGTTACTATTCAGGGCATGATTCAACGTTATGTGTGATTTTAGCACTAGAAATGATCTTAAACATCTTATATATTAGTTCTTTTACATATTTATGTGTCAATGTATTTATTTTATGTTGTAGATGGTTTGGATATTAAAAAAAATGAAAAAAAATTGAATATTTTTGTACCAAACGATTTTTTCAATTTTTTTCCTCGCGGCGATGTTATCCCAATAACGATTAATGCAACATTGATTTTTTTTTTTTTCACAATTTTATAAGTTGCCAATTTTCCAAAGTTCTTAAGTCCCAAGTTTATGCTTGCCAATAGTTTTTTATATGGTACGATATTATCAATAAGTATTCTTTGGACTCTTGATGAGTTATCCCAGATGATATTTGGAACATTTATTGTAGTGTTACAATACCTTTGTGGGTATTACATATACACCCCTAGGTACTGTTAGACATTAGCCTCAGTCATAACCTAGACTGAGCAAAATATCATTACTGGGACGAGCAAATCTGATTGGCAATATACGATGTTAAAGAAAGATATAAGCTTTAACCAATCACATGCCACCAATATTTTACATTGCTGAACTCGCAATACATGCCAAACAAAGCACAAAACAGTTAACGGAGCAAAGGATGCAACCCTTTAATTCAACACAATTTCAAAGGTGCATGACATTTTTATATGCCGTTCTTAAAAAATAATATTTGGAGTCTGGTGAACCAAGGACTGGACGTTGGACCTCCAAACAGAAGAAAGTGACCAAATTCAACATTTCAATAGTTATTAAGCCTTTTTTCTGACACCTCACATTCTCAATGCCTTTACCCTACATCTCCATCTGAAACACAATGCAACTGAAAATGGGCTTTATGGACCCCGCCTGCTTTAAAAAATAGCTAAGTGGAAAGTTGTACTGGTTGAAATAACGTTTTTGGCCAGAATATTTACAGTTAATCAAGGCACACTGCCATAGTGCATCTTTGCCTGGCAAAAGCTCCCTTTTATAAGAAATAAAATATTCAAGCACAGTGGCACTTTACCTGATATCCTTTCCCTAACAAACAACCACTGAAGACTAGAATCTATCTAATCGAACCAGTTCGGAACTATAAAGAACGAAAAGAATTAATAAAAAAAAACTATATATATATATTATGACCCAAAAGGCCATCTTTCAATTGTATCAGCAACGATCCAAAATCTCCATTTGATTTGGCACAAAATTGAAATATAAGAGAAAATCTGCCTCAATCTGACACTATATCTTCAGGTTTTGCAGCCACCTTGATATTTCGCCTCATTGACTGATCATCAATAATATCCTGAATAGCTTTGTTAATTTCGGATTTTCCAACCTGTGCAAATGGTCATTGATATGATTCAGATAGCTGCTTTGCATCCAAAAAAATTCAATTCAACCATTAAGCATTGAAACTTTTATGTAAAAAACTTAGCATCAATTGTAATTAGAAGCTAGCAACAGTTGTCCTTCTCAACAAAATGAATCTCCAAAAGACCAAGAAACCTATTTGTAAAGACCAACTAAAGATATATCAAACTATTATCCTTCCCTAATCAGATTACATGAAACGATGTCACATAATATCTCGTAGATTTCTTTGAAGATGAAATTTTATTAACATTAACTTAGTGTGAGTGATATACAAAGATTAATTACCAAGGTTAATTATTCATTAAACAACCTGAGAGGCATAGGAAACCAAACAAATCCATAATAAACTCAAAATAATGTTAATGGGTTTTCCAACTCCTTGCTTGATAGCTCACAGTAGCAACATGGAATATTTTATTTATTTTTGTGCTTATAATTGATCTTGAGAATGTCAACCTGTAGAAAAACCAAGACAAGCTTTGACAGCCTCCTTCAGTTTGGCATGAAGCTAAAAACATGGCATGAATGAGAGTGCAAGGGAAAGATACACAGTTGTGAAATGAATCCAAAAGGCTTTAGGCCACTAACTCACTGACAACAACAAAGTGCAAAAGGATTTTCTTTTTCTTTTCTTTTGTGGTTGGGGGCAGAGAATACAAATGGCACTTGAAGATAATTTGCTTGATGGTATAAACTGAGGGCAATTATTAATTAATGGATAAAAATTAAAGCAATCACTGAATGAAAAAGCATAGTAGTAATTAAACTTGTCTATTGTACAGAAAAAACTAGAACACTGAAGGTATATAGCAATGATTATCGTAATAAAATAACACAATAAGTAGATTACTTTTGAAAAGCAACCAACCTTTACTCCAATAGCACCTGCCCTTTTTAATTTCACAAGTTGACCTAATCGCAGTGAACCACTTCCATGGTCTTCAATACAAAGTAAAGGTACATCCCTGCTTGAAGTCAAGTTAGGAAGATGACCAACAAGCACTCGAGGATGGCAATCTATTGCAGCCAGCACTGCCTACAAGAAATTATTGCACTATGATATTAGAATTTCCAAAAGTAAAAGATTTATGTTTGTAAAAGAAATACCAAATCACATTTGAAGCTCCATTTTAGAAAATGCCATGCTTTTCAAAGCTAAAGATAAATGATAAATTCTCACTCCCTCCTCCAAGCCATCTCACATAGATCATTTGCTTAGAATATCGATATTCAAAATGCTTTAAAATACTCACTGAAACTAATTACTCCGATTTCATTCAGAACTATTGTGGCTAATAGAGAAAGATTTTAAATTTGGCAACTAAGGCCAAACTCCACCTTAGACAGCTCATATGATGGAGATGATATTTTTGTTGGATTTATCTTCCCGAGAGGTGTAGGATTGATCTAAAAATCATCTCATTCTGACATGTATAAATGGAATTATGAATTTATTTCTTCTATGGACAAATTGTCAAGGCCGGCCAGCAATCTAATGTAGGCTCAAAAAGCCCAAAAGTCATGTCTCTTCACCCTCAATGTTGCTTGCATATAAATAGGAGCATCTACCTCATTTGGACATTCATCATCTCACACATCTCTCTCTCTCTCCTCATCTGATTGGGTCGTATGAATTACAGCCAGCCTTCTTCTCCTCCACACATGCGAGGGGTTGACTGTGTTTTATGTTTTCCTGCATTGACCAAGTTGCAGCGAGTTTGACCAAGGTTGACTAGGGAGTATTTGACCTTGTTTGACTGCGTTTTTCTTGGGAGAATCTGTTTGGGAAGGCCGCATTCTCTGGCACAGATTTAGCGGATTTCTGGGCAAGTTGACCAACATTGACCGCAGAGCTGACTGTGCGTTGACCAAGTTTGACCAATTTCTTCATGACTGTTTTGGGCTGATTTGAACTGTTCTTGGAGGCCGTATTGACTGGGTTTGACCGCGCTGATTTGGAAGAGTAATTCTGCTGATTTGACCAACATTGACTTTCTGATTAGGGCATCTTCTTGACTGCAATTTGACTGAACGGATTTGACTGTGTTTGGATAAGTAAATTTTGTATATTGTACTCTCTCTCTCTGATGACCTTTTGAAGAATAATAAGAAGATTTGATCAAAGGATTTTCCCGACATTGGGGTTTTTCCCTAGCATCTGCCAAATACTATGTCCTCTTGTCTTGGCTTGTCTTCTCGTTATTGTTTATGTTGTATCTGCATTTACTATTGATGTTCTGCATTTACTATTGATGATAATGTGATTGCTAATCTGGAAATTGATATTGGGCTAATAAGAAAAATTGAAGTAAATTGCTCTAAGCATAGAACATACCATTGTTATCTAAAAATTAACATGGTTTCAGAGCTGAGGTTAAGACAAAGCCCAAGCAAGAGTGAGAAGAACAATCACTGAGATTTGTTGGACAAGGACAAGATTCAATAGCCTTTAAATCTTACTTCAAATCTGATAACAAGCTCAATGATAAATCTGATTATCATGCATGAAAGATGTCTCCTGACTTGACTTTGGAAGAGAAAGATGCTATGGACTATGTGCGAGGAAAGATCACTAAACCTCCTTCAAATGCACCGGTTGCCGCTAAGACTAAGTACAAGAAATGTGAAGTCAAAGCTAAGAAGATCATCAGGGATTCTATTAATAAGCATTTGGTTGCATACATCTCTGATTTGAACACATCTAAGGAGATGTATAACAGGTTGGTTGGCATGTTCAAAGTTAGCAATGCAAACCAAGTCCTCTTTCTCATAAACAAGTTAAAGGAAATAAAGAAGGGAAGAGGTGAAGATATCCAATCCTACTTCATGAGGATTACCAAGATCCAAACTGATTTAATTTCAATTGGAAAAGTTATTGCTGACAGGGAGCTCACTCTCATTGCCCTTGGAGGTCTCCCTCGTGAATGGCATGTGTTCAACACTACTATCCTCAACAATGACAGGATTCCAGGTTTTGATGAATTGTTGACTAGATGTACTCAAGAAGAGACAAGGATGATGGAGAGAGACAGGACTTCAAATAGGAATGATCTTACTGCATTCTCCATTCATGCTAAAAGAAAGAACAATGTAGGTTCAAAGAAACAATGTCAAGGAAGATCGGGATTCAAAGATGGAAGGAAGGGAAGATGCTTCATTTGTAACAGGGTTGGCCACTATGTAGGGAGCGTCCTAATTTAAGGGATACACCTCGGGATGATGACAACAACTACCATAACAATTTTCGGGGCAACAACAATCAAAAGAATGGCAGGTTTCAACAACAAAGGAAAAAGGCATGCTCCCGCTACTCAACTTGGAAATAGTCGACCTCCCAAAAGATCAAGAAACTCCAGGTATGATGAATCTAATGTTGTAGACAACAAGCAAAAAGAACTTTATCTTATATCTGCCCTCTCTACTACCTCCCCTTCGGATACCTTAGGAAATTGGTTGATTGATAGTGGTGCCTCAAGGCACTTCACTGGGTATAAGGAAGCTCTTTCAAATCTGATAGAAAAGGATACAAATTTGGAAATCATTCTGGGAGATAATGCCAGCTATCCCATGAAAGGAGTTGGAAATGTTATTCTTCAATTGAATCAAGGTAATACCGTTCATCTACAAGAAGTACTATATGTACCCGATCTAAAAAAGAACTCGGTATCTATCTTGGCGATGGAACACAAAGGATTCAAAGTGGCATTCATTGATGGAAACGTACGTGTTTGGAAAAGAAATTTCAAAGAAGCATTTACTCTTGGATTCAAGGTTGATAGCCTATATCAAGTTGGAAGGAGTCCATTATGAGTTATGCCTTGCGACACATCTCTTCAATCTGAATTATGGCACCGGAGGTTTGCTCATCTACATTATAAGGCTCTACTCAATGTAAGGAAGATGGTGACAGGTATGCACAAATTTAAAGTAGAACATAAATGTGTTTGTCAGGGATGTGCCAAAGGAAAACATACAAGGGGACCATTCCTCTCAAGTGATAGCAAGACTACTGACATTTTGCAATTGGTTCATTCTAATCTATCCGGTATGTTGCCTGTGACATTTTTGGGAGGATACTTATAGAAGCCACCCGTGCCATGCTACATAATCAAAGCCTTCCGAAGTTCCTACAGGGATAAATTGCCAACACTGTCGTGTGCGTTCAAAATAGATGCCCTCATCAAGCATTGGACTCCAAAACTCCTGAAGAAGTTTTCACCGGTAAGTAACCTGAAGTTTCTCATTTTAGAATTTTTGGTAGCCCTATGTATTTTCATGTGCCGAAAGAAAAGAGAAGCAAATTGGACGCATCTGGGAAGAAAAGAACATTTGTGGGCTACAGTGAAACTTCTAAGGCATATAGAATCTATGTGCCTGGTCAAAGAGAACTGGAAATAAGTCATGATGTCACCTTCGATGAAGATGTTGCCCTTGGGAAGATTAAGAACCTTCCTATTCCAAGGAAGGACAAAGAAGCAGATACAGGAAACCAAGGAGAACCGCAGGATGAGTCGATGTCCGATGTTGAAGGACCAATGGATCCCATTGATCCACCTCCTCAAAAAGGAGACCCTCATGGCTTAGGGAAACTCTCGAAGATGCTGAGAGACATATTGCACCAAGGGGGACATTTCGTGAAAGTAAGAAGTCGAATAGGTACCAAGGGTACTTAACTGCCATGGGCACCATCATTCAAACTGAGTCGTGCACATTCGAAGACGCTGTGAAGCACCAAGTATGGAAGGAGGCTATGAACGAAGAGTATGAGTTGATTATGAAGAATGATGTATGGGATGTGGTCTCTAGACGCAAGGATAAATCTGTTGTCACCTCTAAATGGCTCCACAAGATCAAGCATGGAGCTGATGGAAGTGTTGAAAAGTTCAAGGCCAGGTTTGTTGCTCGAAGCTTCTCTCAAAAGGAAGGTGTGGACTATGATGAAATATTTGCACCAGTTACCTGATATACCACCATCCATTCAATTATAGCCCTCGTTGCCTTGCAAGGATGGAACCTACACCAGATGGATGTCAAAACTGCCTTCTTGCATGGTTCTCTTAAGGAAAAAGTCTATGTAGAACAACCCGAGGGGTTCGAAATCCAAGAACGAAAGACACATGTATGCAAGTTCAAGAAAGCCCTTTATGGGTTGAAGCAAGCACCCCAGGCTTGGTATGAGAGGATCGACAGCTATCTAATGAAGCTGGGTTTTACAAGAAGTGAAGCTAATCTGAACCTTTAAGGTTGAGAATGATAGACCTCTCATCTTGGTACTTATGTGGACGATCTCTTTCTGATAGGTGCAGACCCTCTCATTCATCAATGCAAGAGGGAGTTAGCTTCCGAGTTCAAGATGAAGGACCTAGGACTGATGCATTATTTCCTAGTGTTTGAGGTCTAGCAAAAGCCAGGTGAGATTTTCCTTTCTCAAGGAAAATGCATTGTGAAGCTACTTGAAAGATTTGGGACGGTGGATTGTAAGACCGTAACTACTCCAATGGAACTCAACTTCAAGAAGCTATGTGGAAGTGTTGTTGGGCCCGATTTGGGAAATCCTTCTGAGTATCATCAACTTGTGGGGGGCCTGATGTTCTTGGTGAACTCCCGTCCGGACATATGCTTTGCAGTGAATACGTTGAGTCAATTTATGGTCGAGACTCATCATATACACTGGATCGCTACCAATGGGCACAATCACCTATGGACTAAAATACACTGCCGGGAATGTGAGGCTCCATGGTTGCATCAATGCTGACTGGGCTGGCAGTGTGGTGGATCGTAAGACCACATCTAGATGTTGCTTCTCACTAGGTTCTGCTTTGATATCTTGGATGAGCAGGAAGCAAAAATCGGTTGCCTTGAGCACCGCTGAGGCTGAATATATTGCTGCTAGTATGGCCTCTTATGAAGTTGTTTGGTTGAAGGAGCTCTTTAGTGAGCTATTTGGACATGTGTTGGATACCACCGTGATCTACTGTGACAATCAAAGTGGGATTCGTCTTTCTGAGAATCTTGTGTTTCATGATCTCTCCAAGCATATTGATATCAGGTACCACTTTATCCGGGATATGGTACAACGGGGAGCAATAAAGCTCCATCACATTGGGACTGATGAACAAATCGCAGATATTCTTACGAAGCCCCTAGGGAAAGTCAAATTCTTAACCTTCCGTGAACAACTTGTAGTCGCGAACAGACCCTCTTATGATGGTCTTATTTGAGTTGGATATTGAGCTTTGGGAGCTCCAGAGGGCTTGGGGTACTTCTTGAAGCGATAAGCGACCATAGGATGAGTGGTTCACCTTCCCCTAGTGGTGTGTTGTGTACAAGGTGAGTGGTTCACCTTCCCCTGTGATACCGCATGATGATTGATATATGCATAAGATAAGTGGTTCACCTGCTAAGATGTTTGATATTGATCTGGGATCAATGGAAATTGACTTCGAGTCAGTGGAGAGTGGCATGATACGCTCTCGATCATTTCTTCTTCATTATTTCTTCATGGTTCTACAGAGCAGGGATGATAGGGATGGTACAGATTGTCAGATGGTTTGGCAAGTGGAGTTCTCCCTAGTTGAGAGGGAGTCTTAAATTTGGCAACTAAGGCCAAACTCCATGGACAACTCATGTAAATGGAGATGATATTCTTGTTGGGTTCCTCATTCTGAGAGGTGTAGGATTGATCTAAAGATCATCTCATTCTGACATGTATAAATGGAATTACGAATTTATTTCTTTTATGGACAAATTGTCAAGGTCGACCAACAATCTAATGTAGGCTCAAGAAGCCCAAAAGTCATGTCTCTTCACCCTCAATGTTGCATATAAATAGACAGAGCATCTACCTCATTTGGACATTCATCATCTCACACATATCTCTCTCTCCTCATCTAATTGGGTCGTACGAATTACATGCAGCCTTCTTCTCCTCCACATGTGCAAAGGGTTGACTGCATTTTCTGTTTTCCTGCATTGACCAAGTTGCAGCGAGTTTGGCCAGTGTTGACCGGGTAGTATTTGACCTTGTTTGACTGCATTTTTCTTGGGAGAATTTCTGTTCGGCCATGCCGCGTTCTCTGGCATAGATTTCGAGGATTTTTGGGCAGGTTGACCAGCGTTGACCACAAGCCCTTTGACCGCAGAGGTAACTGTGCGTTGACCAAGTTTGACTGATTTCTTCATGACTGTTTTGGGCTGATTTAGACTGTTTTTAGAGGTTGTATTGATTGGGTTTGACTGCGCTGATTTGGAAGTGTAATTCTGTTGATTTGACCTATGTTGACTTTCTGGTTAGGGCATCCTATTGACTGCAGTTTGACTGAACAAATTTGAATGTGTTTGGGCAAGTAAATTTTGTACATTGTACTCTCTCTCTGCTGATCTTTTCAGGAATAATAAGAAGATTTGATCAAAGGGTTTTCCCCACATTGGGGTTTCTCCCTAGCATCTGCCAAATACGGTGTCCTCTTGTCTTGGCTTGTCTTCTAGTTATTGTTTATGTTCTATCTGCATTTACTATTGACGTTAATGTGATTGCTAATCTGGAAATTGATATTGGGCTAATAAGAAAAATTGAAGTAAATTGCTCTTAAGCATAGCATAGAACATACCATTGTTATCTAAAAATTAACAACATTTAATTTAGAAAATTAAAGGGAACAAAAAAATTATTAGAAACAAATATCAAAAGACATGATTCCAATCTAAAAAATCTATCCATCTGCTATTATGCATAATGAAGAAAGGCAGAAAGTAAATATAATATGAGGGGTATTCAAGTTATATGTTTATGATAATGCAATGCAAGAGGCTAGAAGGAGTAAAAGGAAAAAATTTGCAAAAACTATAAAAGCCCATACTCGTAACCTTCTATAAGAGAGCTCTAAAAATATGGAAGAATATACCAATCACATCCTAACAATGATAAGAAGGAAAAATTGAAAAGATATATACTAAAAAACGAGCTTGAAACTTTAAGACAGGTGACCTACAGTGTTCTATGTTTTCATCAATTTTGGAGTTCTAGATGTTGTCTGTTGCTGTATCAAAATTGTTTGTGAGAACAAACACAAACTTATTTATTGCAAAGAAATTGTTTTGAATATGGGCAGGTTTATGTTTCCTGTGAAAAATCTAGCTCATTCAAAACATAGCAAAGGTTCATGGTGTTGATTTTCAAGGATCTTCTAAATTGATAATTAATTTTTATGATTTCTTAGATTAATCTTTTCTTGTATTCATTTTCATCATAAAGTAATTACACAAAAGATCTCAACAGTGCAAAAATGACAGTAGGATCATAAAGAGATTTCCAAACAAGACACAAGAATTTACCATGGTAAAACTCACATGGAGAAAAAACCCAGCAACCTTTTCTTAGAGAAATCATTAAGTTCAACAGAGATACATCAAGTCAAACACAGCCCTGGTCAAACCACCCTTTAGATAAGTCAATTGATGCCCAATGAACTCGGACTGGTTTTTTTGCTAAGGCCAAATTTCGGCCTCTTACTGTACCCAAGAATCTCGATCCTGTTGCTCTGGAATGCACAAAAACTGTGTCTCAGATCCGCCCCTTCTCTCTGCCTCAGATCCACCCTTTCTCTCTACCTCAGATCCGCCCTTTCTCTATGCCTCATATGATCCAAATTCTTTGTATAGAAGATTGTTGAGTTACTTTTTGGAGGAGGTTGAAGCCTTTATTTATACTTGTCTGGGAGACCAAATGTGTGCGACCATAGGGGCAGCTAACCTGACTTCTTGGAGGACCGACTTTATGTTTTGGAGCCAAAAATTTAATATTGGAAATTCAAAATTTTGAAGCCGACATGAAGAATATGTCTTACATTATATACTTTCACTGGCTAAAATAAAATGACATGAAAAACATGTCTTATAGAATTCAAGGGCGGGCCCTGAGGGTTAGCTCAATTGGTCAAAGTCCCATTGCTAAAGCACCTTACCATTGGGAGGTCACGGGTTCAATTCTCCTTGACACCCTCAGGGTTAGGCTCGGATCAATTTCGCCAAGGGGTAAGGTCCCTTCGGGTGGACCTACCTTGATTTTCCAAAAAAGCCCTGAGGTTTAGCTAAATTGGTTGAGGTCCCGTTGCTAAAGCACCTTGCCATTGGGAGGTCACAGGTTCAATTCTCCTCGAGGCCCTCAAGTTAGGCTCAGATTATTTTGGCCCAGGGTGTGATCCCTTCGGGTGGACCTACCGTGATTACATTGGGTTTAGACTTATTATTTTCATTATTATCCTCTTCAATCACGAACATCTTCAACATCTTGAAGATTATATACCTCCAAAAATTTAATTGCAAGTACCACCAAATACAAATATACAGAAGCATGAAGTCAATTATGTCATTACAATGGAAGCATCAAAACATTCAGGCTAAAGTTAGTTAGGTTCATATTTAGCAAGGATCACATATTTATACATATTATACTTCAATATATTGCTAGGGTTTTGTCATAGACCCTAAACTCCATCTTCGAGACACAAAGACTTAGATAACAATCAAATAACAATCCAATCATAGTACTATACATCTAAGATTTCAACAATATGTTATTATAATTACATGTCAGACTCTATTAGGGTCTATAGCAAACCCTAGATTTCACAAACTAAAACATTAAGTTAGCGCACTCGCATATACATATCTAGGATGCACTAGTATTTCACATCAATATCAATTAGGTAAACCTAAGACACAGACATCAATACATTGAAGTTAGATATAAAACAATTTTCATCGGGCTAGGATTTCGATCAAACATATGAACATACACCTAGGGCTTCATTCCTAGGATCTTACTATAACTATTACAAGGGATTTGCTTATAGACCCTAATTCACCAAACCCTAAAAATATAGGGTTTCATTTAGACATTAACAACAAACCCTAAACGACTAGGGTTTTATCATAACATTATCAAAACCATAAACTTCAAAAGAATAGGATATCATCACATGTTACAGACTTTATCAATAAACCCTTAAGAAGACTAGGGTTTCATAATCAACATTGACATACCCTTAGCATCAAGAGGCTAGGGTTTTACAATGAACCTTAAAGGTTAGGGTTTCAAAAGAATGATCAAATGATAGTATAACAAGGGTAGATTCAATCTAATGATTAATCACACTACAAGAATTTTTAAGATTCAAAACCCTAGACATAACGATGACAATAATGTAAAGCAAATTTCAAAAAAGTATCAACATACCTTTTCTATGAAGAGAACCTTGTACCAAAACTTGTAGTTTAAGACATACCTTGAGTTGTTCTTTTAACAAATCTTGTGGGACATTAATTCTTGAAGGGCTTTCTCTGCAACAGAACTTCTTGCATGCTTCAAGCCTCTTCCATAACCTTTGTGTATTCTGCAATGTTTCCTACTAAGGAAAATATAAAGAAAAGGTTATTAGCATACAATACAAACAAATCTTAATGTCAGGAGGAAACCAAGACATGAAAAGATGAAACCAATAACAAAATCCTTATCTTTTGGTAAAATGGTGAAAGCTCCCTCTTAATTCAATCTTTCTGAGGGACACTTAGTAGTATAAGTCTTTGACTTCCGATTCTTCAGTCTTGTTCTTCTGAGGTGGAGCTTCATCAGTGATATTTGCTTGTTCCCTATTTCTCTTCTTATTCCTTGGATTCTCAGGACATTGATTTTTGTAATGACCCATCATGACCCATATTATGACAGTTATAACATTCAATTTTGGATAGGTCAACTTTCTTCTTTGATCCTTTGAACTTCTCAAAGGTTCCCTTCTTCTTGTGATGAGCAAAACAGGCATTAGATGTGCTGTTTTCTTCATCCTCTTCCTTATTGTTTACTAATGATTTTCGGCCTTCTTCTTAATTGCATGCATTCCACATTTGCTTGAATGTTGGAGTATCCTTCCAACTGTTAATCCTTAATGCAAAAGCACTCTAAGATTTTGGCAGACTTAGAAGAGCAGCAATCACGAGTTCTTTTTCTGGTACAACCTCATTTATTGCTTGGAGTTCATCTCTTATTCTTATATATCCTTATAAAATATGATGACATAGTATCATCTCTTGTCATCCTTATTGTCATTAGTTCATCCTTAAGGCTAGCTATCTAACCAATGTTCTTGATGGTGAATAATTTGGAAAAAGCTTCATACATTTCTTGAGCGGAGTCTTAAAGGATATGTATGGAATTAGTTTATCCTTTGCTCCATCTACTATCAAATTCATGGCCAAGATTTCGGTTTCTCTGAATTTCTACTTTCCTTCATCATTTGTAGGTTTCTTAACTTTTCCGTGAACAAGATCCAAAACTTTGTGCTTAGCAAGAATAGAAACTATCCTCTTTTTCCATGTCCTGTAGTTGGAGGCTCCTTCTAGCTTGTTTTCTCCCTTCATTGTAGTTGACATAGTTCCTATAGATAGTAGGCTTCTCTTCGTATATAATCCTTTTCCTTAATGACCTTCCTTTGATCCTCTTTTCTTCAATAGATCTTCAAATTACGTTTTTCTTCCTTCTTCACCTTAGCTCTAATACCATGTTAGAAAATTGGAAAGGCAGAAAGATTTTCTTATGTTGATAATTACTTGTGATATCTTTGTGTTCTTATTAATTTTCTCATGTTCTTCTTTTATCTTTGTTTCATCAACCAATCATAAAAACAAAACATGAAGATCAGTGACACCAAATGTAGACTCTCAGCCAGGGCTAATATAGGGGGAAACCCAATCAAACTATTTCACTAGTAAATCAAATTGAGATAAACCAAGACCTTAGACCCAAAAGGCGCTCCTCCTCTACCAAGTCAACCTTTCAAGATGATTCAACAAACTTCGATAGTCCCTTCTTGTTTAGCAGCTACAGCCCAAAAACAATCTAGAGCTTCAACCCGCAACAACTTCGATTTCCTGCAATTATACGCAAATTCTTGTAATCGCAAATTCATGCAATCATGCGCAAATTCCTGTAATTGTGAATTCCTGCAATCACTCCTGAATTCCTATAGTCGCAAAATCCTGTAATCACACCCGAATTCCTATAGTCGCAAATTCCTTTCCTGTAGTCATGAATTCATGTAATCACACCCGAATTCATGTAGTCGCGAATGAGTGTCTTATCGTCCAAATGAGGTTGAATTGTTGCCTTTATATAGTAGATTATGCCCCTCAATTAGGCCGACTTGTCCAGGTTGAGGCCGACTTGGTGGAGGAGGCCTAAATAACCTATTTTACGTAAAAAAATGTTTTTTTTCTTTACAGATGAAGCCCAAGAAGGGTCTTTTACATTATGACATGGACAAGGACGTTCGACATAAACCCTAGAAGCCTACAATGGATGCTTTGACCTATAGCCATTGACCCAAGCATGAAACCCATGCTTTCTTTTATAATAATTTTTAGTCTAGAAAGTCCTAGAAACTCCAAAGTATAAGTCAGCCATGGCAGTTACAAGTCCACTTAAAGGAGGGAATTTGACCCCTTGGAAAGGCTATATATAAAGAAGCACTTCGACCTCATTTAGCACTCACTCATCATCAAGTTCAATCCATCAAGAAAAGAGTTCGATCTATAGCTGGGAGAAGCAAAAAAGGAGAGTGAAGGTCTAGGAAGAAAGAAGAATCCAAGAAGGAAGGAAAAATCTTTGTTTTGGGCTTTGTCTCTTTCACACGTGTGAAATTCTAGGGTTTCTGGTGCTACAGAAGGAGGCTGAAGTTGCATGTCCAAGTTGCAGTAGGAGGAAGTGCAGATTCTTGTAGCTGAAAGGAAGAATACCCTACCTTGACCTCATTGACCTCAGGAGGAGGTGCCTTGCTCTAGGAAGGTCTCAAGAGGAAGCAACATTAGGGTTTCTAGAGCAGCTGCAACGCCGAAATTGCAGGGCCGAAGTTGCAAGACGAGTTGCAGCATTGAAGCTAGCAAGGTCGAAGTTACAAGTTGAAGTTGGTTGGTGCAGAATCAAGGAGAGACTTGTTGAAGGGGTAACTTGGTACTTGGAGAATTACTTGGTCTATGGTTTGGGTTTTTGTGTCTCAATTGAAGCAGATTCTATAAGAGAAGAGTTTTCCAGGTTTTCCCCTTAGAGGGGTTTTGCCCTAGATGAGAGCCTAATTTTTGTGTCCTTTGTTGTTGTTGTTTCGTTCTTGATATTTGTTTGATGAAAAGATCTAACTAAAGAACATCAAGAAGATTAATAAAGTTCACAAGCAAATATTAAGGTAATAAAAATTAAAAAGTTGTCACTTTGCATTTTTCCAACAAAATGCCTCTTGTGCATTCAATTCGGAGTGTTTCAACTACACATCCACCTATGGTTGACCTCCAACCCTCCTCTATAAGTGTACTTTTGAGCAATATCTCATCTATAATGCACACAACACCTCTTTGAGTCATAGCAAATCAACCCACGTGTTGTTAATCAATTGTTCTCTCTCGTGCACCGTTATTATCTGTTAGGGTCTAGTGTTATTTTGTTCTTGCACCATGATCTCTTTCTCTCTAGGGTGGGTTTCCTCACATCCAAACTAGCATGTGTTCATTCTTTCTCTACTGATTTTCTGCAAACATTTGAGATTCTTGATCTCAAAGGAGCCACCACCATGCCACTAAAAGGTTGCTCACAGTTGTCTTGTGAGTATCAAGGAGACATAGTTGAGACACCCTATTGGATGTAGTTGAGGGAGAATGTTTCCTTACATTACTTTTTGCCCTCACATGCAGGTAGTTTAGGAATTCTATTAATCTTGTCCTCTGTCATGCATTCATTGATCACTAGAGCACTGTCATATTTGCAATTTCTATCTTTTATTTTCCTCTTTCATTCCATTTATTTCATATGTTTAGTTTTTATATCTTCCCTAAGTTTAAAACTTAAACTTAGGTTACTTTTAGTATTCACCAAACCTTGAATAAACCAAACTCCAAAACTATAAAATAAATTTATCAATTCTTCTATGCATGCTTGGTTGCTTGTTTGTGTGCATTCTACTTTCCCACATGCTCGCTTCTACCTTTGATTTTCTCAAACTCATAAATGACCTAGAACCATGTTCCCTCAAATGGCATACCTTTGGCTTTAGACCTTCCAGACGCCACCTGTTGTTGTGGCTTTGATACCATGTCAGAATATGCACATATGCAATAAAGAGAGGGGAGAGCGAAACAGGGAGAAGATAAGATCATTTTACTAATATCCAATAGAAGAGCACAGAATTGGTCAAATAGACTTTTAAAAGTTAAAAACAGTACACACAGTGTTGATACAAAGTGAGACTGCCAAGGCCTCTCCTATAACAATGCTAAAAGCAAAAAAGATAATAAGATCTAATATCTAAGAGTCCGCTAGTGACTAGCTGCTGAATGTCTCGCTAAAATGCTAAAAAACAGAGAGTATAAGCTATTATTAAATATGCTGAATGTGAATAATTAAAGGTGAAGGAGACAATGTCTTGTGCATCAATTCCCATACAACCACCTTAATTAATACATAACTTAACCTAAACTTAATATATTCACTTTATTATATTATACTCTAATAATATATTAGCATATGACCATTATAATCTAATTCTGACACCCACCTTTAATGCTCATATCATATATGTCAACCAAATATAAACTCGTATGGAGCAAGCATATCAAAGCATGTCTACAGCCTGCCTCTAAGTTCAGCAAATGATCAGCCACTTGAAAGGATAATTTGGGTATGCCTGCTGGAAATGCTCCAAACTGCTATCCACCATTTGACACCCAATGCATTCAGTACACAAAACAAACCTCTCACATGCACGCCTAAAAAATTTATGCTTACTTAAGTCATGTTGGAACAAAAATGTGCTCTACTACAAGAAACAGTAAATGATAAACATGAGAGAAAATATAATCCCTAGGAAAAAAGTAATATTTACTAAAAGCAACAGTGAATAAATTATCAAGGCAAAAGCACATAAAAAGCTAAACTCCCGTACCTGGCACTCAAGGTTGTACAGAAGGGAATCAAACCCCTCACCCATATGAATGAGTGAGTGACTACGCCTTTGGACTAGCCTTCGAAAAAAACCTATGCGTCAGGCCTACGCCTTGGGTGGGAATAGCCTTTGAACCTATGCCCTAAACACCCTACTGCATCTACCCTCAGCCTTGGGAATACAGGGGGGAAATAGATGGAAAATTGTAGAGTGGAAAGGTGGCGTATGCCCTGCGATGATAGAGAGTGAAACGTGGCCTATCAGTTTCAAAAATAGGCAAGAGAGCTGAGAGGGTGTTGAGCAAGTTAGAGGTGTATAGAAAGCACGGCAGGTAACAAAAAAGGGTGTAATCTCATAGGTAATGTGTTAGTTGGGCTAAATTTTTAGAAGCATCAGTTTAATACACAGAAAGATTCATGAAAGAGAGATGACAAAACTCTAATTGTAGCATATTCATCATTTTACAAGTATTTGTCTTTAGGAAGGATATCAAAAGGCGAAGTAACAAATTGTAATTGACGACAACCCACCCATTGTAATTTCTTTTAACTAAGGACCACATGATAAATATTGAAATAGAATAACCTGCCACTGTACTAAGAAAGAAATGATCCAATCAACTCAGCACGGTAAAGTATCTGGTGGAAAAATGTACAGATTAAATATTTACTCATCATGACATCACCTATCATCCAATGAAAATATTAATATAATAGCGGAAGAAAGTACTTACTTGAAGATGGATGACTTGTTTTCCAGTTTTCTTCAAACTAATAAAGGATTCTTTATTAGGTCCAACATCTTCATCCTCTGAAGTAGTGAAGTGACCAAAAGTTTCTGGCACAAGTTCTGGATGCTTCATATCTGGTATATTGTTCTGAATGGTTTTAGCAATGGGCAATCTTTCCAATGTGCGAGTTACATCATTGATCCCTACAGAAAACATTTGCTGCATCCCACATTAACACATGAATCAAAAGTTCAGGCAGGTCCACTTGCTGCCATTTTAATGACACTTAAAAACCCCTATTTATTAACAAAAAAAAACTAGAAAATATAAGCTACAGATAATAATCAATTAAAGAATCAATTAAAGAGAAATCGAAAAAGAAAAAGATTGTATATATGACAACAGAGATGGGGCACATGTAGATCTTGAAACTTATGTTGTTGCAGCTTTATCAATCTCTACTTTCCTTCACAAGCCTGAACATCCTAAAGCTAAAAACCAAATGAGAAAATTCAAAATATCCCTTTCAGTCAACTTATTTAAATACTGGAGGCTTCAACGGAGTTGTCATTGAATAATTTATTGTGGAGATTAAAAAAAAAAAAAAAAAACAGGAATTGTCAACATATTAAGGTATTCAGAGATAATTTTGCAACTGCAGACATGAGCTATGCTTGAGGCAATATACATTTAGCATCTTAAATTTAATAAAAATAAGATAACTGTACCAAGAATGTAAGACTCAGTCATTACAAAAGAAGAGTGTCACACCTATGCAATATAATCTACAACACATAAGAATGTCATTGTTCTCCAACACTCACCTTCATCCATATATTGTCATGAACTTGTCCCTTGAGTTGTTCCGCTGCTTCAATGGCTCTGCAACTCATTGTGTTTCAAATAAACACTTCAAATTCAAAAATATATTATAAGCAATGCACATTAGATGGAGATCATAATAAGTTAGAAAAAGTCATGCATTAATGTATTAAATTTGACACCTATATATACGTGAACAGCCCATCAAACTTAAGGAATATACCAGTTGGTTTCAACAAAGAGTTCTATAATAAAAAATGCTACAAGAAAAATTGGACAACAGAACCTCAAACTTAAAAAATGACAATGACATCCCATTGGAGTAGGAGTCTGCCATACACTTTCTATCTGGATGGCATTGTGCCCCCATTTATCTTCCTGGGGCACGAGGTGTGCAACCCATCTCTTGGAAGTAGTGTGCTTCCCTTTCACTTTATGTATTTGCACAAAACAGCAGGATAGTTTGGCTATATTTGTGAATATTGAATATTACAGCTATTTTGCAGATATCTCATTAATTTGTGTTATTTTGGGTAAATACTGGTCTACTTTCTATTTCGGGGCCAGCTGGAGCATTACAGAGTGATATCGAAGAATACAAGAAAGATGAAAATAAATAGTCTAGAACATTGATGAATTACAAGCCAAATTCCTCAAATGGATTGGGTCTAGGATTTAGGGTAAATTGGTCATGGTCATGGACTATAAGCGTCTTTGTCTTCATCTTGAAGAAAAACAGTAGGGAAGATGTAATGATCAAAATTACTCAAAATAGCACAAACAACATTGCATACACCAAATATAGAAGTGGGGCACATCTCCCAAATATAATGGGTGATGAGTTGCATGATAACACCTAAGAAATAGGAGAATGTCTCCCTGCAACCTCAAAAGATGATAACATCAAAGAATCATATAAATGTGTGTGTGTTAATGATTATAATAATCTCCTATATTTACTAGTTCTTGCTCAATACCCATTTGGGCCCGGTTCTAAACTGATCTACAGTTTATTTATACAAGTGACCCATTATATTGGCTAGAGAGATCACAGTCGAACACCAATCAATAAGAGAATGCAATACCTTCTTTTGCATTAGAAAAACGGTATCCATATACGATCAAAGATATTGACCAAGAAACTTTTGGACAATTGAGGAACAGCTAGGGGTTCATTCCCATATATTCACTAGTTCATTATTACCTCCCCTTGAAGTAAGCTGTTGAAAGGTGAAGGGCAAGATCAAGGAACTATTTCATGCTAGGGAACTTAAAGAAGCCTTTCAACAATGTATTAGTCATTAAAAGTCAGTGTACCCATGCAGTGATTGCATGGAATACAAATATACACACGTGTGTGTAACTTGGATCTTTAAGCACTGAGAGATTTGCATTTCAGTTAGTTTTTTCTGGAGTTAATGTGGATCTACACTGACATACCTTTTAAAAGTTAAAGATGCACAAAACATGGGTGTGTGATGAGCGCAAAAGTGAAGAATAGCAAATAGAAAATAGCATACCATATCAACTTAATTATCATTCTGTTCCCTTTGCAGCTCCACATTCAAAGTCCAAAAGGCACTTGACTCATGTGAGGGGATTCTTCAATAAATGTTGGGGAGGATATGTATGTTACTTTGCCACTGGTAAGTGGGGATAAATATTCAAATGGCTTCCCCTAAATGAAACGTGGTAAAATTCAACCTATCATAGAGGAGCCACCGAGATGGCACCATTTCAAAACTTACATGGGTACAACCATACAAGCCTCCCAAAAACCAAAGCTATCTACTAGGAGCTCCAAAGCGCAAGAAGTTACAAATCATATACAACAAGCATGAGAGGTGCCTGAAATCCTCAAAGAAAATTTTACATACATCATAGAACAATATGAAGCAACAACCTGACAAGGGAAAAAGAGAACGAGTTCCAATTCCAGTTGAGGGACTTGACCATACTTTCACCCATAGGCTGCAACCATACAAGCAGTCTGCACACATCCCTCAAAAACGTTATCAACAAGGTTCTATGGAGCTCATAAGGTACCAAATAGAATTGGGGAAGTAGTCTTTGTGAAGCTAGCTGCTACACAATAACTCCAAAATTCCTAATGTGTTCAATTTTCCTTACCTAAATAAGGTGGCCAGAGAATCAATTGCCATGAAATTGAGTTACCACAATTATATGGGCAGTTGCAACTACCATCAAAATACACCACCTAGGAGATAAGATAAGATAAGATAATTTAATTAATGTCCAACAAATAACCACAAAAGTAGATCAATGGGACTGAAGAAGAGTGCAATCAATATGAATACAGTGTGGGAGAGCAAGCGCAGCTCCTAGAAAATGCTAAAAATAGCATAAAGAAAGAAAAAAACAAGTAGTAGTTCTGATGTGACACGCATATAAAAAACCCACGGGGCCAAAGATGTCGAGGGCTCCTAAGTCTGATGACCAATGGCAAGCGAGGTGAACTGAGCACTCGCTCTCTATCGAAATCCCATGGAACCAGCGGTGGGTCCAGCCATATGATCCTAGAGGAATGTAGAAGCGAGGAATACTCCTAGTATCCAAGGTCAAAAGAAAGAAAGAAACTTTGAATAGATCTTTGAAAGCTCCTGTGGAAATGGGAGGTAAGGAACGGGTCGGAGGTGCCTTTCCCTAGAACCTATGTTGCCAGGAAACGTGGGTGCAGGGACGGGGACGGGGACGGCATTTTTGGAAACAGGGTGCGTGGGTTCGTCGGGTAATATAATAATATTAAATTTTAATAATTATATTTTATAAATTTTAAAATTTATAAATTTATAATTAATAATATATATGAAATTTGAATTTGTATATTTTTTCAACTTTAAAACAAGAAAACTTTAATGATAATCATTTAAACATGCACATCATTGAACATTCAACATTAACATTGAAATTTCAAAATTTATCACCAAAAAACTGTTCATTGTTTACATATTAACATGAATCATGATATTAATATATGTCCATTGTCATACTACATTAGTAAATGAAATATTCGATAATAACTTATAGTTATAAGTTATAAACTTATAACACTTCTACATGATAGGGATATTCATACTCTGAATCAGGTAGGAGATCCAATGTGCACTGATATCTGACAGCAAAGATGGCAAACTGCGTATACACAAGGGCTGCCAATGGGAGCAGGGAGATAATGTTGAAGTTATATATTGCAAGTCTCAAGAGAGGACATATTGGGTTGAGAGAGGAAAACGAGTCAGAATCCATTCCATAACCAGAAATCTCATTTGCTCAAATTCAAGCCCGTATCCTGTAGTTGCAGCTGCAGAATGAACAAGAAACACAAAATCCAATATGTTTGTAACTTTGTGTTCTCTATCTTGTGTTTAATAAAGGTTTGTAATTTTAAAATTTTTTCATTTCCATTATTGCAATTTTAAACGACTCTTTCATCTGGTTTCTGGTCAAAGAATAAGGCTCTTGGAGCACAATGGCACATACTGCTAGGTGTGATTTAAGTCTTTGTTTGAACCTGAAAGAAGTACAAGGATGTGCTAAGTGCTTGTATCAAAGTCAATTGAACAACGTGAACCAAACTGCAACTGGCCAGTTTGTAGAGGTTCACATTGGAGAAGGGCCAAAATGTATTGGGAGGCCAGTTTCGTCTTGAACGTGTCAAAACTCAAACCAAATGACTTTGATCTGGACAGACCCTCACTCAATTGGTAACATGTTAACATTGAACAACTAACACCTGTGCATCATTCAGGCAAAAAACAGAGAACACGGGTCTACAGGCCTGGGTTTTTGGTTCCTCCACTATTTAATAATTTATCAGGGCCATTCTGCAAAGAGGCAGAAGAATCATAAAATAAAAAAATGATTAAGCATACATTAATTTTAAAATGCATCGAACTTTCCTTTCATTATAATTTATAGTGGATAACAATGGCTGAATGATTGACGCTTGGCTGAAGCTGTGGAATCATAGAACATGAGCTCACATATACTGATCCTGATGTTGACACCGAAACATAGAACCAGATAACATATGCTTCGGATATCATGCAATTCTCTCAGCTGTTTGTCATTTAGAGAAAATTCTATACTAGAAAAAAGATGAAGAATTGAAGTTTACAAAAATTAACTCATGCCTGCATTACTATATTGAGGGATTGCTGAAAGTGAAAAACTAGACAACAATTGCGAGATGAGAATCGCTTGGATGGAGCTATGGAATAATCGAACTCGTGATTGTACGGGGTTTTCAGCACACGCGGGTCTTGTGAAACGTTTTTATGGAATAATCAATAATGAAATTGAAAATGAAAACAGTAAAACTTGTAAATACCTGCAGCCTGCTCTGTCCACTGCCGCTGAAGCTGCCCACTGCTGCCGAAAATGGTAAAGGGGGACGGCTGAAGCCTCAACCAAATGGAAAACACTCAAAAGTTAAATGAAATCACTGAAACAGTAATCAGTGATCAATATCACGGTGTTTGTTCTAACTTCTTCTGGTATGTCACTGTGCTCTGCCGCCAAGAATAATCGTATCAGTCCTATCAGTCTGCTCTACTTGTGTAAACTTTAAAGAGTTAAAGTCATAAAGTCTAAAGATTTAGGGTTTTTTTAAGGGTTTTACTTTTGTTATAAATTATTTTTTAAATTTCAATAAAAAAAAAGTATTTGAAAATTAAATTTTTAAATTTTAATATAGTTTTTTTAATGAAGAAACCCACGTGAAGAACCCGAAGAACCCCGACCTGAAGAACCCGAAGAACCCGAAGAACCCAAGAACCCAAGACACCCGAAGAACCCAAGAACCCAAGAACCCGTCAAAGGAAAAGAACCCAAATTTTTTTTTTGAAGAACCCGGTTCTTCTGGGTTCGTCTGGGAAGAACACGTACCCGAATCCGGTACTTGGGTGCGGGAACCCGGGACGGGTTCGAGAACCCCACCCCCGGGTGCAGGTACCCGTGCAACACAGCCTAGAACTGTCTCGAACTGGTCTCTTTGGTGCCCAGAGGACATGTGGACTGCTACACAGTTCGGCACCACCAAACTGGTCTCAATGGAATCAATCAATCCCTGAAGAGGGCGGATGAGAAGAGATCCGAGATCTCACACTTCTACTATTTGGTGCACCCTGAACTGTTGAAATTTGGCAGCTCAAGGAGAAATTCCCTCCTTTGGGAAGGATTCCTCACACTTTGGAGACCCTACTAGCCCTTGGAAGAACTTAATTTGCACAAGGAAAAATATTATTTCTAATGTGAAACCTGCATCTGCACAGAAGTACAAGTCAACCTAAGCAAGGAAAATCCACCTCATGAACCACATATGAACAGACCTCATGTCACATCACTTGGAGGCATCATCAACACATCACAAATTTTCTTGTTTGGTTCATACAGCGCTCAAATTGCAGGTCCAAATTCACATGTGAGAGTAGGAGAGAGAGAGAATCTGTTGAACGAATTTGACTTATGTTTCAGGCCTTTGACCAGCGCTGACTTTCGGAATTTTGGGCATGGTCTGACTTGGTTCGACTTCGGATGACGACTTAAGGAGGACAATTTTTTCTAGGCACTTTGACCACAACCTAAGGCATCCTTTGACCACAGAGTTGACTTTGACGTTGATTGATTTTGAGGTAGAATTTTAGGACTGTTTTGACCAAGTTTGACCAAGGGAAAGAGGCCGAATTTTCTAATGCCTTGATTGAACTTTTTGGAGGAACTTTTACTATTGACCGTTGACTGGTTAGGTCATATTTGACTATTCTTTACTTTGACCAACATTTGCAGATTTGACTTTTGACCATAGTTTACATTTTGGGCTCGTCATTGACTGGATATCGGATGGTGATTTGACTAGTCAAGGCTTTGACATTTGACTCATTGTTGATGTTCTTGAACATTGTATCTCTCTTCTTAACATTTGATGACAATCTAATAGAAGAAGAAATTGGAAAGGGTTTTCCCCCTTGTGGGGTTTTTTCCTGGTCTTTCACCAATCTACTGTGTCTCTATTGTTCTTGGTTGTCTTCTATTGTGCATTAGATTTATTGTTCTATCTACAATTGCTTATTGTTACTGGAAGATTGAATTATATTGGAAATTGATTGCTAATTGAAGAAGAATTGGTATAAGTGAATATGTTAAGCATAGAACTCTGGAAAATTAACATCAACTTATGTCCGTCGCTTGTGGTTTTGATCTGACAAATCCACATGAAAGTATAAGGTGATCATCCCAAGGCAAGGTGTGACATGCAAGAACTGTGATCTGTGGCTAAAAAACTCTCGGGTGAAGAGGGCTAAGCATTGTTGACCCTAGTACCTGAGGAAGCTAGAGAGGGAGCCTCTCAAATCCCAATAGGCAGTGATAGCATCCTCTGATCTCATAATATAAGGGGCACCTAAAAATAAGGTGTCTCTATCTCTAGCTCCTGCAGGGGGCACATTTGATAGAACCTATCCAACTGTGGTATATGGTGATCTCTCTCTATTCAGAGTCTATCAGAACCAACTCAAAATTGTCCTAGTGGGTTCCTCAGCGAAGGGTTGACTATGATGCCATCTTGTAGCTCCAAAAAGTGCTATACATAGAAGGACATCTTTGAGCCCAGGCTCGTCGGAGGTGAGGTCCAAGTAACCTAAACATACAATCCGTAGATATTCTCTATGATGGTCCAATTCAACGTCTATCGAGTCCGCAAGAGATAGCTCAATGCATAAAGGGAAAATCTAAATGGGGAAAAGCGCTTTGGTGAGATAGTCAACAACTGGAGAAGCCAAAATACCTTTAAGGACCAACCTTGAGCATGTCTTTGTGGGGGGGGGTTTCAAGGCCAGAGCAAGATAGGGATACCTCTCTCTCCCAGTGGCAAAGTCTCTGAAAGACCTGACTCTATTGAGAATGAACATTTTATACAAAACTACCCAAACTTGCCCAAGCTTTGAGGGTACAACTTTTAGAAAGAGGAAGACAACTTACTATGCCAACCTAATTTTGAATAATCCACTTGTAGTAGTTAGGAATATGCTACTAGTAGATTTATTACCATGGATAAGAAGGGGTATTCGAAATTCCCTCCAATGTCATAATGAAGTGTTGTTTTGGCATTGTATCTCCTTCTCAAACAAGATATTGCTTATATATCTATTTTTTGTTTATTAATGGATATCTCTTGTATTGCACTATTCTCATAAGTATTGACAAACATTATTAGTAGATTCATAGTAGCTACACACATTTAAAAGACATATATATGTAGATTCCAAGGAATATATGTTACAACTTGGAATGAGCACACCATCATGATACTTGATTCAAAACTCATAAATAATAGTGCATTAAATGATAAAAGTGCACCTTAATCTCCAACTTTGGAAAGCTATAAACATGGTGTTCATTTAAATATGATGTTAGGATTTATCCAACACTAGTGTGCAAAGTTCTAAGGGAAATCCCAAGGTATGTAAAATCTGTTATCCTTTAAATGTGATGTTAGGATTTATCCAACACTAGTGTGCAAAGTTCCAAGGAAAATCTCAAGGTATGTAACAATTGTTGTCAAAGGACCGCCAAAAGAAAAACTACACTAGCCAAAACTATAGCTACCACACTTGCATTTGGCTATTACTAGCTGAGAAGCATCCTCATTTGGCATACTTATCAACATAAAATCGTTTCACTCCAGGAATAATTAGGGACGACAATGGTGAGTATTGACTTGGGATACTCTGCATACTTCGGTACTTGCCAGTAATTGTGAGAACGGTGCCTGCTGTCCAGCTACTATTCACTCAAAGAGAGCTAGTCAAGTATTGAACCATGTAATCGTCTCAAAGCCATACAGGCCATATTCGTCAGTACTATCGAGCATAGTTGGAAAAATCGTGGTCACCCTATTACTCCGGAGCCAAATTCTGCTTGGCCTGGCTGTCAAGCTGAACTAACTCAGCAGCAAGTCTGACCCCTTTTCCAACAAGCCAAACCCGCGCGAGTCAGTCTAGCAAATACGCGTGGGTCAGGCTAGCTTGCAGATTATTCAGTGTCCGACATGGGAAATATTGCTAACAACAAAAATAAAAGCCAATAGGAAAAGAAAAAACCTTATTTCAACCATTTCTGCTGCAATTAAATAAAAAAACAACACCTAAAGGCTAAACCCAGCCGAAAATTTAGACCTACTAAAAAGAGGAAGAGGAAAACCTAAACACCAAAGTATACCTTGACAGCTTTTCAAGCAATTCGTCAAGAGGCTTTTGTTTGAAATAAACAATCCCTCCCTTACACAACTGCTGCTTGAATATTTCCCTGCACAGAATCATATCGATACTTAGCATTTGTATAAAGATTAAAACGTCAAGTACCAACAAATCTGAACCTCATTAACGGTAATCTGAAACACTGATATCCACATAAATATTCAACGTTTAGAGAAATTCACCATCAAGACATGTTTATCCAAAGACTTGAAAATACAAATCTGTAAAATTGAATGAAATGCAAGAATGGGTGTGTGTATGTTTCAAAATTCTACCTATTGACTGAATTTTTTGAACTCCTGCTTTTGTTTTTCTTCCTCTCCACATTCTCAGCGGACAAGGAGGTTTCCAGTTTCTGGTTTTCATTAGCAAGCGGGTTGTCGAGCCCGCTGTTAGCTTTCAATGGGCCACCAAGATTCTCTGCGAGTTTAGAGTGTGATGTTTTTGGCTTCTCGATATGCGGTGAGGTTAACTCCGCTGTTTTGGGATCTGTTCTAGCTGCGGCGCTCCTGGCAACATTTTTGGAGCCCCTTCTTTTGTTTTTCTTCTTCTTCACATTCTTATCGGGCAAGCGGGTTTCCAGTTTCTGGTGTTCTTTTGCAAGCGGGTTGTCAAGACCGCTATTAGCTTGCAATCGACCTCCAGGATTCTCTGCGAGCTGAGAGTATGATATTTTTTGTTTCTTGAGATATCGTGATGTTAACTGCCCTGCTTTAGCCGCTAAAATCCTTCTCTTCTTTCCCATGGTTAGTCCTTGCCCCAAGCCTATTCTGTTTGCGTTTGAAGGTCCAAAAGTGTGCTGATAACGCCCTGGCCTACCGGCAGAAGTGTTATATTCCCATTACCTCTGCGTGCAAGTGTTATGTTCCGCGAAAAAATTAAGTAAAACTCTCCAAAAAAAAGATTTGAGTCTTTAAGTTTATTGAGTGATTATATAAAAGAATCAAAAATTATAAAATTATTTTAAATAGCGTTTAAAATGATAATGGCCTCTTTCCAAAATTGCTTTAGTTGAGTGAGAGCTAGTGTTTTTGCTTTTTTTTAATTAATGAAAAACTAATTTTTATTATAAAAACAATTTTACAAAGTATAGGTTAAGATTGTATTATAATATAAAATATTTTGAATGGTTTAATGGTTAATTTATATGTTTTTAATTTTGAAGTTATACAAATCAT
>APFE030126647.1:248166-264611 GCA_000404065.3 Pinus taeda
TTTTATTATACAAATAAAGTAAAATATCTTTTATTATACCAATAAAAAAATTTAATGTACTAAATTAATGTTTGGCTGGGTTGTGACCAAATTTATTTAAAGCCAAAATGCAGCCAAAAAAACGTCGATCAGATAACGCCAATTAATCGCTGGTTGCAGTTTTTAACTCCATATAGAACCAAGGGTAAGGAAGAAATACGGCTGCTAGATTACATCATGTTTCATATATTTCTGTCTAAGATCTTTTTTGCCTTTCAGGCACAACATCTGCTCTTATTCAAAGTTCTGAACTCTTCAAGCTCACACAGTTTTGGTGCTTTTTTGTCATCTATGCAGCATATAACAGTCCCCCATGATCTGGGTCTTTTCCTGATAGATATGGGTTAATCCTTCATTACTCCTATATATGTAATTGATCATCTTTTTATTCATACAATATGATTTTTCTGGTAAAAAAAGATTACATCAATTTGAGTGAAACTCGTTTCTACATGGATATTCCATCTTTTAAACAATGATCGAGCCAGTTTATGTGTGGTGTACCGTGCACTTCTGAGCAGTAAGAAATCCCTAACCCTAAGTTGGTGCGTACGACCTTCTTTAGTGCTCACGGTCTCGGTAGAGGGATGAGTGGCTAAATTAATAGCGAGATAATTAAGGATTTCATTATTATATTCAGGAATTTAATTTTAAGTGTGATTTACAACAAAAATGGTTCATTGGAGTTAGTATTTTGTGGAGCAGACGTTCTTATTGCTCAATTGAAAACCAATTCGCATCAATTTTGGTGTGAAACAGGGTGGTAGAAAAAGTCTAAAGAAGTTTGGAAAGAACGGTTGTGTATTAGCCCTGGAATTTCAAATTCTCTTTGACCGTCAAATAAGAATTTCATACATGCTTTTTTACACCAATGAACCACCTTTCATCCTAATAAACTAAACTAGTAGCATTGGATCTTCCCGCAATTAACTCTTCTATATAATAATCAATAAATAATTCTATTTTTGTTCATAAAACTTAAAGTAGAATCATATAGTTTTCACATAGATGCTAGTGAGCATTGTACAACATCTGCATTTAACTCTTCTATGTAATAATCAATAAATAATTCTATGTTTGTTCATAAAGCTTAAGGTAGAATCATATAATTTTCACATAGATGTTAGTGAGCAGTGTACAACATCCTCAACGTGAGCATAGTCATCCAAGCCACCAATGTGAGTATAATACTAATCATCTTACGTTGTATAATGTTGAAAATATAGTGGAATTATGGCAAATTACTAAAAGTAACAGCTACCAGCATTTATTCATGCTTAATACAACATTCTTTAAACCAAATTACCAAAGTTGTGCTTATAATTGCAAACTTTTAAGCTTCACATAGATATATCAATATCTAACAAAAACAAATGGCTAAAATATCAACAGGTGGTTGACAATTCGATTATCCCAAACCTTGTTAGGAGATTAATTTATGTTTTTTTTTTAAACAGATCAAGGCTAGAGTTCAATTCATAGACAGCGTAAACAAATCCTTCTCATGCATGTATGAACCAGATTGAAGCGATTTTCTTCATAAACTCCAAAACAAGGGAAAATTCTAATCACGAACCTTTTTCATTCTTCTAAAAAAAGCTCAGAAAATTCTAATCACAAACCTTTTTCATTCGTCTAAAAAGGCTCAGAAAATTCTAATGACTCACATTTTTCATTCTTCTATAATATTTTATGTAATCTTACCATTAGCAACACATCTGCAATGTACAGACAAAATGTTCAAACATTTGTCAACCCATAAACATTATAGGTATATTATATATGAAAGTTTTCAATCTTCCCTCGACTCGAATTCTAGTTTTATTAAAATTTCCAAATCCAAAAAATAGGATCCGTTTGACTAAAATTAAAAAGAAATATTTGTTTTTCATTTTTTTAACTTAATTAAATAAAAATAAAAATACAACCGATAGTTCTCAATCTAGTTTTATTATAATTTCCAAATCCAAAAAAATAAAATGTCTGACTAAAAATAGAAAACAAATATTTGGTTTTATTTTTTTAACTTGATTAAATAAAAATAAAAAGACAACACAATTTCAGGTAAATTTGAGCGCTTGTAAATTTCAGGTATGATAAAATTAGGATGTATGAATGATTTAAAATTCAATTTAATTTTTGATTTATAATTTCTATGTTTTTAATTTCCAAAAAAAATATTCATGATTTGAAGTTTGAGTTAAGAAACATATATTATACTTTGGTTTTTTTTATAGGAATTCCTATATGCATTTGAAAAAAAAAATCCAACGGCTAAATCATGATTTCTTAAAAAATAAAAAATAAAAATCCAACAGCTAAATCATGATTTCTTTAAAAAAAAAAAATTGGAAAAAAAAATTAGTGAAGTTTGAATTAAGAAATCTGTTTTATTCCTTGGTTTTTTTATAGGAATTCTAGTATGCATTTGGGGAAAAAAAAAAAAAAAAAAAAAAGCGCCAAACCATGATTTCTTAAAATTATCACCATGAAATTTGCGACCTTTCAATAGCATGGTTTGTAGTAATTTTTTAAGTATATTTTTAAATACAAAAATAGATTTAATGTCTAGTGATATTTGAAATAGAATTAAATTGGTTATATTTTAGTTAAATTGGTTAAAAACCTCTTATCTACTCCAATTTTGAAAATTCAAAATCCTCAATTTTGGATTTCAAAAAACTACCAAATAGCATTAAACATCTTATCCACTCCAATTTTTAAAATTTAAAATCTTCAACTTTAGTTTCTAGAAAACTAGAAAATTCTAAGCTTCAATTAATTACTTAAAATTTATTTGGATGAGTGTTGGATAGATTACTAAGCCGTGGATAGGATCCTTAGTTATGAAGTTCCTTATTTAACAAGGTTTCCAACCTTCAAAATTTCGTAAAACAATTTTCAGAACATCATGCACAAAATTCGGGAGAAATCCACGAAAATGTTGATTTTGAAATTTTGATTCATAAATAAATCTAATACTTTAAAAACCTCTTATCTATTCCAATTTTTCAAATTCAAATCTTCAACTTCAATTCCAAAAAAAAAAAAAAAAAAAAAAATACCCAATAGCATTAAACTTATTATCCACTCCAATTTTGAAAATTCAAAATCCTCAACTTATGATTCTAGAAAACTACCAAATAATGTTAGAGATAGTTATACAACAAGAACAGACTTATACCGAAAATTTTAGGCTACATTTAGTTAATTACTTAAACTTTAGATATTGAACATTATAAGCAACCTACATTTAGTTAATTACTTAAACTTTATTTAGTTAATTACTTAAACTTTAGATATTGAACATTATAAGCAACCTACATTTAGTTAATTACTTAAATTTTATTTGGAATGAGTATTGATATATTACTAAGTCTTGCGCTCTAGGCAAGCTCCTTAGTTATGAAGTTTCTTATTTAACAAGGTTGCCAACTTTAAAATCTTCTTAAAGCAATTGCCAGAACATTATGTAATAAATTGGAGATAAATAAAAGAAAATGTTTTTGAAATTTTGATTCATAAATAAATATAATACCTTAAAACTTTTTATCTATTCCAATTTTGAAAATTCAAAATCTACAACTTCTCATTCTAAAAAACTACCAAATAATATTAAATCTTTTATCCACTCCAATTTTGAAAATTCAAAATCCTCAACTTATGAAAACTACCAAATAACATAAAACCATAAAACACATAATAGATTAGAATACAAAAAATAAAATGCACACACTTTTTTTTTCTTGAATTTGAAGGTGTATCAGGCTACAACCTGAGTTTGAGCTGCTCCACAAGCCGCTTGGAAGAAATCACGCCTTAATTCACTGCTCCACAAGCTGGTTGGAAGAAATCTGATGCAAGAGCATCTGGTCAACAGGGTAGAGTCAGAGAGAAGGCAGACAAAGTTTCCAAAGAGGACTGAGGACATGGTTCGATGGATGGGCAGTAACACTACCTTGGTTATTTCTTTTCTTTTATTGTTGTTATTATTACTTATGTAATGTTTTCTTTAATTACCAAAAGCAGAGAAAAACAATAATGTGATAGTTTACTTTTAATTAGGAACAGTAACAAATTAGGAATTTCTGTTCTTGCAAAAGAGAAACCGAATATGTCAGTTAACAGCCAGCTGTAGAAACGAATGATATAACCAACAGCAGTTATGTAATAAGCAACTACTTTTGTAAACAGAATTATAAAAGGAGCGGAATGACCCATTGAGGGGGTTCCGACTTCATGAAGAATAGACAAAAAGTAGAGATAACAGAGGAATAAAATATTCTGAGCATTCATAAATGTGTTGTGTTCAAATTGTGTGATAGTGCAGATAAAATTGTCAAACTAGGTTGTCAAGCAGAGCACGCTACAGGCGTTGCATAAAAGAAAACGATAACGTACTGGCGGAAGTTACAAACCCAGGTACACACAACCGAACCCCAGGTATGCCATATAATACACAGTCCTTGTCGTTCATAAAATTACCATTCCATATAAATAAGCTACATTGCCAGATAAGTATAGTACGCATATTAAAAAAAAAATCCCTGTATAAGTTCCATTGCATACTGTCCAAAACAACCAAATGACTCAGGACCACAGACACGGTAAAACCCTATAGTGGACAATAATATAATTTACACCGAGGCTCAACATCGAAATACGATTCGAGAACAACGAAAGACAGATTCAGAACCTAACAGCCTAGGGTCTGCACACAAGTCCGACCTCGAGGGTCTGAGAAACCCAAACAAGCAACTACCAAACAGCAAAGAGAAAGAGCTACCCGAAATTGCAGACTGCTGAGGACTTGAGGAAGGCCACCGCGCACAGTCCTCCCTGCAAGGTAATGAGTAAGAAAAGTTAAACAGGTCGGCTACACATACAGACGAAGACAATATCATAAAGAAACCAGAACACAAAACTAGAAACGAAGTCGAAGTTACCTGTACACGGCGCCAGGACCTCCAATCGAACCAGAAGAAACACCTGCCCACGAAGGAGCCAAGACATAAGCAACAGAGGAAGGAGCGTAAAAATAGCTCTGGCATAGAACATTGACTTACCAGCATTGCTTGCGGAATCGCCAGCTGCGAACGCCGTCACCAGACCATCAAGAGCCGAGCAGACACCAAGAAAGGTCGTTGCGGAAGAGCCGAGCATTGCAAGGGGAATAAAATTACAACAGCAAGGAAACAAATCCCAAATCATACACAGGCACCCACGAAATCGCATAGATACAGAAACCAACAAGAACTCCAAGGAAAACGACTGAAGACGAACCAGAATAGCCATTGAGACCCTAACCGCACAACAACAATCCGAAACTTACCAATATAACTATCAAATGCCGGTGGAACAGGAAAAGTCGAACATATAACCATAAGCATTGTTGGAAGGGCAGCTGGGTATCGAACCAGTGGACTGAACCATCCAGAAACGGGCAGTATCATAACTCACAGACAACAGCAGTGGTCACCAACTCGCAGAGCGGAAGAGGAATACAACAACCGGGACTAGCCAAAGTGAATAGGCACGAAGGGTCGAGAACCCTAAACCCTCAATCCTTGCGAAATTCCCGAGAGAGACAGCTGTCGAGCGGAGGTGAGGTTGAGGTACTCCCTCATTAAAACAAATCCAAAGTATCGATTCCGCAGATTGATTCATACAATCAAGCAATAAATTAACATATCATAACCCTTGCCACGGTGAACACACATCAGCAGATGGGAAGTTGGGATCACGTGGGTTGGCCCCATCAAGTGGTATCAGAGCAGTCTTTTTTAGAAATAGAAGAGGATGGCAAAGGTGCAATCACCAAGACGAGGATGTGGGAGAGGTGGACGTCGAGGAGCAGATGAAGGATTGAGAGAGCAGGTTAGAGTTCTTACAACTCGTTTGGAAGCAGTGGAGGCGGGTAGGCGAAGAGACCCGGAACTTGGAGATGACAGTGAGGAGGAAGCGTTAACTGCTACAGACGGGTCAGACGAAGAAGCTCCAGAATTGAGACTGTTGCGTTCAATTTTATTGGCCAGCAGCAAACCCAAAATAGAGATTTCTAATTACGATGGCAGTCTGTCCGCAGATGTCCTGTTGGACTGGATAAGCGAACTAGATAAATATTTCGAGAATGAGGAAGTCAGGGAAGATAAAAGAGTTACGTTCGCTGTGACTAAGTTAAAGGGACATGCCCTCTTGTGGTGGGATAATGTCCAAGCGGACAGAAAAAGGATGAACAAATTGCCGATACGAAAATGGTCGAGAATGGTGGCAAAATTGAAGGGCAGATTTCTGCCGAAAGACTACCAGGTTGAACTATGTCGGCGAGTACAGAATTTGAGACAGAAGGGTATGACTGTCAAGGAGTACACAGAAGAGTTTTACCGAGTAAATTTACGTGTTGGTTATACGGATGATACTCTAGAAAAAACAGCCAGGTACGTAAATGGCTTGAGGATGGAAATCTTGGATGAAATCAGTATTCTTTCTCCCCGAAATATTGAAGAAGCCTTTCAGAGTGCTGTGAAGGCTGAAGAGAAAATCAATCGGAAATAGAATAACAGGAGAGGGAGAGGGAATGGCAGAGGACGGGGACAGTCCTACGGCAGAGGAAGGACCGTTGCGAACAGCGAAGAAGGCAGCAGTTCTAAAACTTCAGGGACAACAGAGAAGGGAGAAAGCACCAGAGGAGGTTAGTCATATCAGCGAGGACAAGGGAATGGCCACGGAAGAGGGACTAGTGTCCAGTGCTACAGGTGCCATAAATGGGGGCACCGATCCTTTGAATGTCCAGAAGTTGAACAGGCAAGTCAGAGGGGAACATTTATGGCACAGCCTGAAGAAGCTGAAGCACAACCACGGGAGGTGGAAGACATGGCGGAAACGGGAGAAGCGTTGATTTTAAATAAAGTGCTGCTAAAACCAACCAAGGAGGTGGTTGAACCAACACAGCGGAAAGCACTATTCCGGACAGTCTGTAAATCGCATGGAAAGCGCTGCAAAGTGATAATAGACAGCGGGAGTACGGATAACTTGGTTGCCACTGAGATGGTGGAAAAACTAGGGTTGAAAAGGCTGAAGCACCCCACACCTTACAAGGTGTCGTGGCTACAGAAAGGCCACCAGCTGTTAGTTAATGAACAATGCGAGGTAGAGTTTCACATTGGCAAGTACCACGACACAGTGGTCTGTGATATTATGCCAATGGACGTGTGCCATATACTGCTTGGAAGACCATGGCAGTATGATCGGAAGGTGACACACGATGGAAAGACCAATTGCTATAAATTTACGAAGGATGGGGTTAAACACACACTTGTACCCATCAAAGAGGAAGACACAACAGAAATAAGCGAAACAAAGGCACTGTTAATTGGAGGAAAACAGTTTGTGAAACAGGTAGAGGAAAATGAAGTTAATTTTGCAGTTGTGAGGAGGATGAAACCAGTGTTGCTGAACTTGGAAAAATCAGAACTGCCTAAGGAAATACAGGAGCTATTGGAAGAATTCCAAGAGATTGTGGCTAATGAGTTGCCTGATAAATTGCCTCCCAAAAGGAGTATCAGCCATCACATTGATTTTATACCAGGATCAAGCTTGCCAAATAAGGCAGCGTACAGAATGAGTCCGAAGGACAATGAAGAAGTGCGCAAACAAGTGCAGGAGTTGTTGGATAAGGGACTAATCAGAGAAAGCCTGAGCCCCTGTGCAGTACCAACAGTACTTGCACCCAAGAAAGGTGGAGAATGGCGAATGTGTACCGATTCGCGGGCTATAAACAAAATTACAATTCGATACAGGTTTCCCTTGCCTAGAATGGACGACATGATGGACTGTCTTAGTGGGGCAGCTTATTTTATGAAAATAGATCTGAAGAGTGGGTACCATCAGATTAGAATTAGAGAGGGAAACGAATGGAAGACAGCCTTCAAGACCAACGAAGGACTGTACGAATGGCTGGTCATGCCATTTGGGTTGAGTAACGCTCCGAGTACTTTTATGAGACTGATGAATGAAATGTTAAAGGAATTTATTGGAAAATTTGTGATAGTCTATCTGGACGATATTTTAATTTTCAGTAGGACGAAAAGGGAGCACCTTCAGCATATTCGGAGGGTATTCGAGAAGCTGCAACAGAACAAGCTGCTGATAAATTTGAAGAAGTGCACTTTCTTGCAGAAGGAGCTAATCTATCTGGGATTTGTGGTTGCGGAGAACGAGTTAAAGATGGACCCAGAAAAGATTTCAGCAATCATAAGTTGGCCATCACCGAAGAGTTTGTTTGAGGTACGTAGCTTTCACGGTTTAGCAAGTTTTTATCAAAAATTCATTAAGAATTTCAGTGAGATCTGCTCACCAATGCTAGAGACCATCAAAAAGGCCAACCAACCTTTTTGTTGGACCAAGGCGGCAGAAAACAGTTTCCAACTTCTGAAGCAAAGAATAACGGAGAGGTCAATCTTGAGACTGCCCGATTTTAGTAAACCTTTTCAAGTTCGTTGCGATGCAAGCGGGACAGCTATTGGCGTTGTGCTCAGTCAGGAGGATATACCAATAGCGATTTTTAGTGAAAAACTAAATGAGAGTCGGCAGAAGTATTCGTCATATGACAAAGAGTTCTATGCAGTAGTCCAAGCTTTAAAACATTGGAGACACTACTTACTAGGCAATGAGTTCGTCTTGTTCTCTGATAATTCAGCATTACAATATGTAACGCAGCAGCACATATTGAACCATAAGCATGCCAAGTGGGTAGAATAATTACAGAGTTTTACTTTTGTGTTAAAACACATAAGTGGGCAAGCCAACAAAGTGGCGGATGCTTTAAGCAGAAGAGCCTTGCTCTTACAGGAAAGTGGCATACAGGTGATGGGATTTGAGTATTTGAAGGATTTGTACCAGATGGACGCGGATTTCAAGGAAGCTTTTGAAGCATGCCAAAATCCTGTCTTAAGGAATACAAGCCCATGGCTAGATTTCAATTTACAGGAAGGATTATTATTTTGAGGTGGACAACTATGTATTCCGGATTGTTCGATGAGGGAAAATTTAGTAAGAGAGAAACACAGTGGCGGATTAGCAGGACATTTTGGCATCGATAAAACGTTGGAGCAGCTAGGACATTTTTATTATTGGCCAAAAATGAGCCGGGATGTACAGAGATATGTAACCATATGTAAAGTCTGCCAACTGGCGAAAGGACACAGCCAGAACACTGGATTATACACACCCCTACCTGTTCCAAGTAGGCCGTGGGATTCAGTCAGTATTGATTTTGTCCTGGGATTACCTAGAACGCAGCGGGGATATGATTCAGTGATGGTGGTGGTAGACAGGTTCTCAAAAATGGCTCATTTCATTCCTTGCCGAAAAACTAGTGACGCCACGAATGTGGCACACCTGTTTTTCATGGAAGTTGTTAGATTACATGGCTTACCCAGGACTATTGTTTCAGACAAGGATGTGAAATTCACAGGACATTTTTGGTGCACCCTGTGGAAAAAGTTGGGCACGCAATTAAATTTCAGTTCTGCGTATCACCCGCAGACTGATGGACAGACAGAGGTGGTGAACAGGAGTTTGGGAAACTTATTACGAAGTTTGACAGGAGAAAATTCACGATTATGGGATCGAGCCCTTGCCCAGACAGAATTCGCATATAACGATTCGCCCAATCAGAGCACCGAATTTAGCCCATTTCAGATTTTGTATGGAATGCATCCTCGAGGGGTACATGAACTACGAGATTTGGGACAGCTAGAACGGAGAAGTGCGGATGGGGAGGATTTTACTGAAGCCATGAGTGAACTTCATGAAAAGGTTAAATTAAGATTGCAGGACAATACGCAGAAATACAAACAGCACGCAGACACAAAGCGACGAAAGGTACATTTTGATGTTGGAGACGAAGTACTTGCGCATCTGCGCCGGGAACGGTTTCCTAAGGGCACCTATAACAAGTTAAAATACAAGAAAATTGGTCCATGCAAGATTCTGCGAAAATTTTCAGCAAATGCGTATGAAATTCAGCTGCCACCGGACATAGGCATTTCACCTATATTCAATGTGGCAGACCTGTTCCCATATCATGCCCAGGCGGAAGATGGTAGTATGGTACAGCCAGAACGGGACACCCAATTAGAGAACAGTCCTTGGCAGAAACAGTTACCTTCAGCCCGGACCCATGAAATTGAAGGGATCCTCAGCACCCAGGTAGCCAAAAGAACACGCAGAAAGGAGTATCTGCGTTACCTCGTCAAGTGGAAAGACCGTCCAATGGAGGACAACTCGTGGCTCGACGCGGCGCAGATTCAGAAGGCTGGTTACTCGGTGGAGGAGCTCATGGAACGGAGCCATGAGTTCTCTTTTACCCCGGAAGCCTGATGCAGGAGCATCTGGTCAACAGGGTAGAGTCAGAGAGAAGGCAGACAAAGTTTCCAAAGAGGACTGAGGACATGGTTCGATGGATGGGCAGTAACACTGCCTTGGTTATTTCTTTCTTTTACTGTTGTTATTATTACTTATGTAATGTTTTCTTTAATTACCAGAAGCAGAGAAAAACAATAATGTGATAGTTTACTTTTAATTAGGAACAGTAACAAATTAGGAAACATTTCTGTTCTTGCAAAAGAGAAACCGAATATGTCAGTTAACAGCCAGCTGTAGAAACGAATGATATAACCAACAACAGTTATGTAATAAGCAACTACTTTTGTAAACAGAATTATAAAAGGAGCGGAATGACCCATTGAGGGGGTTCCGACTTCATGAAGAATAGACAAAAAGCAGAGATAACAGAGGAATAAAATATTCTGAGCATTCATATATGTGTTGTGTTCAAATTGTGTGATAGTGCAGATAAAATTGTCAAACTAGGTTGTCAAGCAGAGCACGCTACAGGCGTTGCATAAAAGAAAACGATAACGTACTGGCGAAAGTTACAAAACCAGGTACACACAACCGAACCCCATGTATGCCATATAATACACAGTCCTTGTCGTTCATAAAATTACCATTCCATATAAATAAGCTACATTGCCAGATAAGTATATTACGCATATAAAAAAAAAAATCCCTGTATAAGTTCCATTGCATACTGTCCAAAACAACCAAACGACTCAGGACCACAGACACGGTAAAACCCTACAGTGGACAATAATATAATTTACACTGAGGCTCAACATCGAAATACGATTCGAGAACAACGAAAGACAGATTCAAAACCTAACAGCCTAGGGTCTGCACACAAGTCCGACCTCGAGGGTCTGAGAAACCCAAACAAGCAACTACCAAACAGCAAAGAGAAAGAGCTACCCGAAATTGCAGACTGCCGAGGACTTGAGGAAGGCCACCGCGCACAGTCCTCCCTGCAAGGTAACGAGTAAGAAAAGTTAAACAGGTCGGCTACACATACAAACGAAGACAATATCATAAAGAAACCAGAACACAAAACCAGAAACGAAGTCGAAGTTACCTGTACATGGTGCCAGGACCTCCAATCGGACCAGAAGAAACACCTGCCCACGAAGGAGCCGAGACATAAGCAACAGAGGAAGGAGCGTAAAAATAGCTATGGCATAGAACATTGACTTACCAGCATTGCTTGCGGAAACGCCAGCTGCGAACGCCGTCACCAGACCATCAAGAGCCGAGCAGACACCAAGAAAGGCCGTTGTGGAAGAGCCGAGCGTTGCAAGGGGAATAAAATTACAACAACAAGGAAACAAACCCCAAATCATACACAGGCACCCACGAAATCGCATAGATACAGAAACCAACAAGAACTCCAAGGAAAACGACTGAAGACGAACCAGAATAGCCATTGAGACCCTAACCGCACAGCAACAATCTGAAACTTACCAATATAACTATCAAATGCCGGTGGAACAGGAAAAATCGAACATATAACCATAAGCATTGTTGGAAGGGCAGCTGGGTATCGAACCAGTGGACCGAACCATCCAGAAACGGGCAGTATCATAACTCACAGACAACAGCAGTGGTCACCAACTCGCAGAGTGGAAGAGGAATACAACAACCGGGACTAGCCAAAGTGAATAGGCGCGAAGGGTCGAGAACCCTAAACCCTCAATCCTTGTGAAATTCCCGAGAGAGATAGCTGTCGAGCGGAGGTGAGGTTGAGGTACTCCCTCATTAAAACAAATCCAAAGTACCGATTCCGCAGATTGATTCATACAATCAAGAAATAAATTAACATATCATAACCCTTGCCACGGTGAACACACATCAGCAGACGGGAAGTTGGGATCACGTGGGTTGGCCCCATCAAAATCACGCCTTAATTTACTTCAAAATTTCAAGTTTGCGCTGCTCCACAAGCTGGTTGGAAGAAATCACACCTTAATTTCCTTCAAAATTTCTTGAACGATTATATACCATATCAAAATTTACGTATAACTTGTAAGTATTTTTCAGGTTTTACAATAACTAACGACATAAGTTAATAAAGCAACCAAGCCTCAATTTACTTCAAAATTCCTCAAAGGATGTATACCATATCAAATTTTACATAACTTGTAAGTATTTTTCAGGTTTTACTATAAACTAACGACATACCACCAGTCTAGTAGTTTTGAACAAGAAAGCATGCCATATTCAGATGCTAACAAATTCAACAATGCAATAGGGTAAATTAAAAGATTGCAGGGATGTTATTGCTTTTCTCAATTAGCAAGAAAGAACAATGGAAGAGGAAAATGTAAGACCATAAAACACATAATTCATCAAACCACATATGGTTAGATGCCAAAAGCAAAAGTGGTAAATTCGAAAGTTATTTTGCAAGAGAGTCAATTCCAATGCTAGTAAATAGGTCATTAAATTTTGTCGTCAATATTCATATGGCCGACCTCCCATAATGTCCCATTAATTCTATGGCCGGCCATTACTCCCATAATGTCCCATTAATTCTCAACAACCAGATCTTTGAAAGAATATAGCACCATAGCCTGCCATAGCCCTGTAGTCCGTATGTACAAAGCAATCCCATTGAATCACCTGTGGATCACCTATGTGTAATATGTACATTACGATTAGATTTTTGTAAACTCAACCTTAGTTATAATAAATAATTTTGGGGATTTGTAAATTCCGATATAATAGATTATTACGATTTGGATTTTTAATTAAACGTCAAAATGACGGGACCCCAATATATTTTAGACATCACATACCAACAATAAAATACGTGCTAAAACTTAAAATATGTCTTGTAGAACCTCAATTTCGAGGGGTGGTGTGTATATTTTGCAAGTATGGGGCAGTGGAATCAGAAAAGCATTTCATTTTGGAATGTGATGCATTTAAAGACATCATAGAAATTTATGGGAATATGCAGGTATGGGGCAGTGGAATCATTTTTCACTTATGGGGCTGTGGAATCAGAAAAGCGTTTCATTTTGGAATGAGATGCATTTAAAGACATCAGAGTAAGTTATGGGAATATTCAAGAATAATACAGTGGAATCACAAAAGCATTTTTAGGTTCTTTATTAGCTTAAAGAAAAGCCATAATGGACCCTAAATAGAAATTATCATTGCCATAATCTCATAGTTTATCAAACAATTTTTTAACCATTGTTAAAAGAATAATGTCATTACAGGGTTGTCACATTGTAAATCAATATAGATATTTTACCATGGAAATCTAAATGGAAAAATAATCTTCAAATATTTGTTTAATTTATATTTTGGTGATCTCTCATTACAAGGCAGTTAGTAGTTCTCTATGCATCTTCTTCTCTCTTTTAAGGAGGGGTCATGAGAAAGCCAAAAGGTATATAGGAACAAATTTAGAAAGCAAAAGTAATAGAAAGGATAAAAGGCATGACCTTTCATTTCTCATCCCTTGGTCTTTTCTCTTCCCTAGTTCTATTCTATTTTTATTTTTTATTTTTAACTTTTCACTCATTTTTAACCTTCATCAATCTTCAAATGTGATTGTATAGGTTTAATTATCTTAAATGTGGAGGCCAAAAATGTTATTGAAATCATAGTTAACAAGAGCCACGTGGTGGAATGTCATTGTTTTTATCATAAATAAATATTGTGCATGTAGTGTTTAGTTTGTTTAATTGGAATAATAAGTTTATTTAGTTAACCAAAAAACAAAAAACATCTCATAATATCGTAAACAAAGAATAATAATAAAGTTACAAAATATTAACCAAGGTAAGAAAAACATTTCATAATAAAAAGAATAAAACTATAAACAATTAAATAAAAGTTAATTATTTTAGTGAAAAATAAAATTTCAAAACTTTTGATTTGTCATAATAAAAAATGTAACTCCAAATAATTTTTTATTATTATAATTTTTGGTTTATAAATACAATAAAATTAAATAAAAAATAATTATTGTAATGCACAAATAAATTTCCAGAACCTTTTAATTTTTTTCATAGTAAAATGGGTAACTCCAATAATTTATTATTTTTTTTGTTTGTTAGTTTATAAATGCAATAATTTTTATTAAGTTTTTGGAGAAATTTGTTGTGGTAAGCCACTATCAAATCGCTAGGTGAGGTATGGAGAAGTGAGTGAGCTGGTGACGTGAACCTGTAGCAGGCTGCTCAATTCCCTGCGTTGAGTTTTTATGCCTTTACACAAATTTATTGTCAAATCTCAGCCAGTGAACAAGCAAATTATCGTCAATATATTGTAAGAAGTTGCACAACAGTGCATCCAGATTAAACATATGAAACAGTACATGATTTATGAGGACGTCGCACTCATAACATGCGCATTTGTGATCTTGCCCAAGTCGTAAAAATCTCTGTACTTCAAAATGAATAGCTTCCCTAAACAATTTTATTCAATTTCAGTACCGTAAAAAAACAGCACTATGGAATTTGTTTTTCTTAAAATTTACCTATTTGTCCCATTGTTAATTTTAGGTATGTTCTATGCTAGAGCAATTTATTTAAATTTTCACAGTTAACAATCACATCAGCATTACCATAAATTGCAGATAGAACATAAATACAAAACGCAGAAGACAAGCCAAGACAAGAGGACACAAGATATGGCGCGAGCCAGGGACAAACCCCACAATGTGTGGGGAAACCCTTTGATCAAATCTTCTTTTATCTTCAAAGTTCAGCAGAGAGAGAGAGAGAGTACATTTACAACAAAAGTCAACACTTTGACTTATCTAGATCTGACATAGATCATTTCGTATAATGATGAGATCAGTTGAAGACATTCTGCTTCAACTGATACCTATCATCGTGTTGCATCTGGTCCTCTAGATGCACTACTGCATACTGCACCATGCTGCACTAATCATGACCATGCTATGCACTTCATGTTGCTGCCCCTGTCACTGATCTGCTCCAATCATTTAGCTGTTCTTTAACACGGATCTGCACCCAGTGTTGTACTCATTGATGATCTGACCTCAATGCCTGCTATCTGTCACTTCTTGTTAATCTATGCAACAATAAGTATATTAGCCTTAGCTGCTTGCTATGGCTTGCAGCCTAGCAAAGCAGCTAGGCTATAGTTCCACCTTCCAGCAGACCTAAATTATCTACAACAATCCAAGTTTATATCAATTAGATGACTGCACCGGATGGGACTTCTTAGACAGATGATTAGGGCTGCGTATGAAGTTGCCTTGGACACCTCAACAGATCTGATACTATGCTCCTTTAACTTGGTCCTCTAACCTTATACTGTCACAAAAGAGATGCCCAAACCATGCCACTTTCACGCTGACAACTTGCTGTGATTAGGGCACATTAGATCCACCCTTAACTACGGATTTGGACCACTTAGAATAGTGAATTTACATTCCTCTTGACAGCGAGTAGGAACACCTAAATGAGGCCAGCTTTGACTCTGTATAGCAGCCTCTATTTGACTGTGGCTAGTTGCAGATAGGAGCATATCTGAACAGTGGATCAAGGGCTCCTTATTACTGCGTGTAGGGCTTCTAAAGCACCTTCATATCTGCGTCTAAGACTTCCTTTAGACCTGCGGTTAGAGTACCTTTGGACAGCAGCTAGGGCTTCTCTTTCAGCTGTATAATAGACCTCATTACTGCGGCTAAGTCTCCTCCTTATTGCGGATATATGATCTTTAGGTGACTGCGTCCTACTCTTCTTTAGGACTGCTTATAGTAGCCTTCGAGGACAGCGGATAAGAACAGCGTATAAGGTCTCCACGTAAAGCGTATAAGGTCTCCTCATGAACAACGTATGAGGTCTCCTTATGAACAATTAAGTAACTCACTGCGTTGGATCAGCTAGGGCATCATACTAGGCCAGCGTATTCTTTTAGTGTCTCTCCTTCACCAAAAACCCAAGATGTGGAGAGGAGGAGATCACATGAAGAATGTGTCCAAATGACATCAAATCCTCATCTATTTATACCAAAATGAGGAT
>APFE030126654.1:10722-27801 GCA_000404065.3 Pinus taeda
TAGCTTGGAGGAGGAGAAGGGAAGAAAAGCGATTCCATGTATTGCCCTCGCATCAAATCTTTTCTTTTTTATATGTTTTTTTTCTTTTTTTCTTTTCATTTTTGAAAAACAATATGTGATTTTTTTTCCCAAATAATATATATAATATATTATATTATTATATTATTATATATATTAATATATTATAATATATATAACTAAATTTATCGAATATATATCAATTCAGCTATATTTACTATATATATATATAATTGAATTAATTTAGTATTTTATTATTTATTATTACTAAAGTTTGTTTTTGAATGTTTGTTTTACATTTTTTATTATAAAGGACAGGAGATGTTTCCTTTTCTTTTTCAGGTAAACATCGACATGAGATTTGAACCAATGACCTTTTCATATGGAGTGCCTTAATAGAATACTCATTCATTGTCAATCAAAATCTTCATGGACCCCTTTTAATTATTTCAATTTATTTTTTTCATTATTTTTTTCTTTGATTTTGTGGTTTTTTTGAACGTTTTGATCACAAAGGTTATGGTTTTCAAAACAATGATTTAAATAAAAAAAGTTTAATTTTTAAGTTTTGGTGAAAATTTGTCAAGGATAGTTCCATAATATTGTATTAATCATTCCCATGAATACTAGCAAGGAAATTTCCAACACAAAGTGTAGAACTAGGAACTCATAGTGTCCACATTGATTTCTAAAGATACTCGTTCAATATATCAAGTTGATGAACTTCGATACTTTGACAAGTTAATATTAAATCCAAATTAGAAAACGATTTTGCCTCTTTGATTTGGTCATAGAGAACATCTTTGGAACATAAAAGACACTTTTTCTCGATAGCCACTTTATTTAACACTTTATAGTAAATGTACATCCTAAATGTCTAATCTATTTTCTTGAAAAATAACATGAGCATTCATAAAGGTGAGGCATTTAGCCTTATTAATGCACATACTATTCTTCTTCTATTCTGTTGAGATTTGGTTGAGTATTACAAGTGTCTTTTCCCCCTAAATGCTCCTACCTACTTACCTATAAGATTTTGATTATAATTAACCTCACCATTATGGAGTTCCAAACAATATTTCCTTATTATTCCATCTTAGTATATGAATGCTACTTCATGGAAACCTAATTGAGTATTTGAACTTCACAATTCTATTGTAATCTCATTAGATTCATGGTTGATTCACTTCTTAGCACCATTTTATAAATGTGTCTTCTAAGGATTCGAGATCTTTCAAATGTCTAAACTACATTTGGAACCATAGAAAGGGATATAAAATTGTGGTTACATCTTGTATTACTTAAGAAAATTAATGGCATGTGAGGAATGATATATCTTTCATGAATTATGGAAGCATAATACTCTACTTTTTTACTATCCACTACTATGGATATTTACATTGAACTCACTCCATTATCTCTTCATTCCTCAATTGGTTCACTACTCTCTTGGTTTGATTGTTTATTTTTTAACACTGGTAGCACTTGTGTCCTTATCCTCCACACTCATTATATTTGATCCTTAGTGTCATAGGCATCATATCATATAAATTGTAATTATGCTTCCTATATTCAATTAGTGGTGTGATATTGAAGCTTCGTTTATCATAATTCCTTCTTTAGGCCATGTATATATTAATCCTTTCACTGAATCTACCTCTTAGTTTGGTCCTTAGTCCACATAGTCTATTCTTGTTCATTAGTTATAATTGGATCTTTTAAATGAAGGTTCTATCATTTTATCTAACATAGTCTCCAAGATTTATAATAATATTCCTACAGTAGTCTTTTTACCAAGTCCAATGGAACACTCACCTAGTTCAATATTTCACTTATACTACTCTTCTATAATTATATCCTACTTGAATGAGAAATAATTGGCTTCCTTCCTACTACAATACATCTCCTAGATACTTTTTATTATCACGTAAAAAAGTGATCACCAACCACAATTAATAGGTGGATCAAAGTAGACCATGATTATATGCGTTTTTTACATTAAAAATCACGTTTACCTAATAAAATAGCCTAAGGAACCACTTTTCCTACGCTATTTACATTAATTTACCCATTCACATGAGAATAACTCTTAGTACAAAAATACACCAACCAGCTAGTGTTTCCATTGGGGATCTAAACATTTTATAGCATGGGTTATGATATGTGAGCTATCTCTATCTTTCCTCATTTACTTCCCTTTATTCTTGGAACTTTTAGAAAATTCTATTGTTTTTTCCCTTTCCTGTATGTTTTTTAGGTCATAGGTATCAAAGAGGAAATAGGTACAAAATCGGAAGCAACCCTTGAAAAATTAAAGTATCGGGCATCCAACATGTTTATTGGTCTTTTATCTCCAATCCCGTTTCAATTTGTGGTTTGTTATCTACAATCCTAACATAGGAACATTGACATATATCTACAAGAGATTAATTTTCTAAAATACGTTTTTTTGTTTGTTTTAAATTTTTAATTTTTTAATTTTAATTTTTATTTTAAAATTTTAATTTTAATTTTTAATATATTTATATATATATATATTATTATATTATCTTATATATATAATAATATATATAATATATATATAATTATAATTTAAATTGTTTCTATTGTTCTTGATGTATTATAAGGATTCGAGCATCATGTTAACAATGATATGACTGGAAACCTAGATATTTTTAGTTTCAAAATAGTAGGATAAAGAACGATACCCCTAGAGGGATTTTGTTACTTTTCCATCAAATTAAATTTTGTGGGGATGGTTAGGGAGTTTGTTGTTGTAGGATGGTACAAAATTTCTCATTGTATTTTTCAAATTTGTTCACTTATTTCATGTGTAGAGTTTGTGATCTAATAAAACATCCTTTTTTTTAATATTAGCCTCGTCTTTCTTTTCTCTTTCGATCCCACTTCTAAGATCAATGTTTTGGAAGTCGAAACCTTGGAAAAGTCTTAGCCAATGTTTCAAGCCTCCAAGCTCCTATTTTCTTGTGTTGTTCCCTTGGGAAATTGGCCCTATTTTTTAGGAATTTTACACCAAGGAATTGCGCAATTACCTTATGTCAATTCTCTAATTGCATGCACCTCCTGTACAAATTCAAATAGTTTAAAACTAATAGTACAATACCCTTGAACTCCAATATCAACTGGGTAATTCGAATTCTCTGCTTACAAAAATTATTTTGGGTTGATTGATCAATTAATTGGTTGATCACTCAATTTGGTTGAAGTTCCACTTTCACAACTTTGACCTCCACTAGTTCTTTTGATAGTTAGAACTAGTTAGATTGATAATAACTCAAATTAACTGAAATGGATTGCTATAAATTAGCAATCAATCATGCTAAAATAAACTCAAGTGTCTCAAACATTAATTAACTAGGTTAACTGAGTGACAAGTGCTGTGTCACCTTAGTTAAATATGTCCAAGTATTCTGTTGAAATTGAAATTCGAATTTTAATCTAGATTGACCAAGGCAAAGTCAAAAATAGATTTTCTTGTTACATTTTAAACACTCCATCTCAACAAGAAAGGAATTATCAACCGCCACAATCCTGCACTTGTGGAACTCGAACTTCCCTCTTGACAAGGCCTTTATCAAAATATCAACATCTTGTTCCTCTGTCAGAATGTACTGCAACAACATTATCTGCCTCTCTGCACAATCTCATAGATGGTGATAGAATATATCAATATTGTTGCATCGATCATGAAATACATGATTCTCAAGGAGTTTTATACAACTTTGATTGTCACAGTAAATCATGGTAGGATCCATTATCTTACCAAATAAACTAGCAAGAATCTTTCTCATCTAGATATCCTCACATGTTGCCTGACTTTCAACCATGTACTTTACTTCTATTGAGTTGAATTCCACATATATAAGCTTCTTGTTGTGCCAAGAAACCGTTGCTGACCCAACATTGAAATTTAATCTTTATGTGCTCTTCTTGTCTGATTGACTTCCCCACTAAATATGTATTTATGAAGCTTTGAAGCTTCACTCCTTTTGTCCATCTATACCAAATACGAAACTAAGTAGCGCCTCTAAGGTATCTCAACACATGTTTTATTGCCTTGCAATATAGTTTGGTTGGTTTAACCATTGCTTCACTAAGCTATTTAAATGTATAATAGATGTCTCGTCACGTGCTCACCAAATACATAAGTGAACCCACAAGCTGCCTATAAATGGTATCCTCCACTTCCTCACCTGAAGTTGCATGCTCATTGCTCCAAATTTCTGCTATATGAGTATCCATGGTTTGCTAGTCTCCATGCAAAAATTCTTCAGTATCTCATTGGCATACTTGCCTTGAGAGGAAACAATTCCCCATCTCCTTGCCATACATCCAAATTGAGGAAATAATGCATGAGTCCCATGTCCTTCATGTCAATTTCTCTTGCAATATCCTCTTTACAAGAGTTGATCAATTTCTCATCACTGGCCAAAATTAAACCATCAACATATAACACAATAATTGAAAATTTTCCATGAAAAGAATTATGATAAATCCTTGCATATGCTTCACTTTTGGACAAGCCCAACCCAGTGAGATAATTGTCGATCCTGGTGTACCAAGCATGGGGTGCTTGCTTGAGTCCATACAATGCTTGCTTGAGTCTACAAACATGCAACTATCTGTAAAAGGTCTCAAACCCCTCTGAGTGCTCAATATACACCTCTTCCTCAATAATTCCTTTGAGTAATGATTTCTTCACATCCATCTGGTGGATATTCTATCCCATCTATGCTGCAAGTGCTAGAATCAATTCGATGGAAGAGTACCTTTCTATTGGAGCAAAGGTCTCCTCATAGTCAATGCCCTTCACCTGAGAACCGTTTGGCCACAAATATGGCCTTGTGTTTTTGTATGTTTCAATATGCTATTTGCTTCACTTTGTAGATCCATCTCAAACCCACCAAATATTTTCCCATTGGTTTTGGGACCACTTCCCAAACACTATTTTTGATAATGGAATCATATTCCTCTACCATAACAACAATCCATACTAGTTTCTCTACAAATTCCTCAAATGGGGATGGCTCAGTCTCTACAATCTCACTCATCAGAGCCATGTACATAATGTATAGATCCAATGGCCTCCTCTTCCTTTGTTATGATGTGGGCAATCGCACATTCTCTCCATCATCTTGCAATAATCTATTAGCTTCCCTGGTTCACTTCCTTCCTTCTATGGATATCTCTACTTGAATGGATTTCTCCACTCTCTTCTCCTCTCCTTATGGCTGGTCCACAATTTATTGAGGTTCTTCCTTTGGAGATAAAATCTCCTTATCTAAATCCAACTAAAGCTCCCTCTCAAGAGAACACCTCATTGCCTTCTTCTCATCAAACTTCACATCCCTATGAACAATTGTCATCTTGAGGGATGACAAGTACACCCGATAGTTGTGGGTTATTTCTGTGTACCCCAAAATATCCCCAACTCTACTATTGGCTCTAGATTTTTCCTTTCTTCCTTGGAAACATCACAATGAACTAATGATCCAAATATCTTGAAGTGTGACACATTTTGTTTCTTCCATGAAAAATATTCCTTTGGTATACTCATGCCAAGAATCCGATGAGTACTCATGTTATGTAAATAGGCCGTTGTGTTATATTCTTGAGCCCACAAGTGTAGAGGTAGGCATTTTTCATGCAACACCACCCTTTCTGCTCCCACAATATGTTTTTTATTCCTCTCAGCAAACCCATTGTATTGTAGGTTATGGAGTGTTGTCAACTCCGGGATACCACACACTACCAATCATTGTGCTTTTAAGGGATGTAATGAGGGTGAAATCCAACTTGAAATGTGAAGCCAAATATTTACCTACCCCTCCTCCTAAGGGATTGTTTCCCTCCTTCTTGTGTGGACAATTCGTGGTATAATGTCCTAGTTCATGACAGTGAAAGCACTTGATTTTGGACAAGTCTTTCTTTTTCCCCCTTGATCAGATTTTGCTTTGTATTGAGATTTATTCCCTTTCCCTTTCTTTACCTTTCCATCCAAGGCAGAAATTTCTTCATCCTTTCCCTTTGAGGAGGTCCCATCTCTATTGCTATGCCTTATCTCCTCCTGTGTCAAATAAGACCATAAATGCTCCCAAATCAATAGTTTCTCCCTATCATTTACCAAATATGGATAGTTATGCCAGCTCTTGGGAAGGCCCAAAATAGCTAGGGGTACAATGTATTCTTCAGGGAAATTAACACAAACTCTGCCAATCTCATCATGTCAATCTGTAAACTTGCTCAGATATTGCAAAATTGTGTCATTCTTCTGCATATTGATACTTCGAAGCTTATCCCTGAATGTCTACTTCCTGTGGTCATTACTTTACTCAAAAATTTCTTTCAGTGTTTTCCACATCACGAATGGAGTATATTTTCCACAGAGATTCGAGATAATATGATCTTGTAGTCCATCCAATAGGATTTCCCTGCCTTTGGCAGCATCTTTCTTCCAGTGAGCAAGAATATAAGCATCAAATGTTGCAGGTTTTGGTACATTTGTATTGATGTATTCAGGAAACCAATTGTCATCCAATATTTTCTCCATGCAATCCTTCTATAAAAAAACTTTTGAGGTGCCTTCCAAAGCATACTCGAGCTTGAGTCCATTGAAAGCCATCTTCTTAGTCCCGAAGAAAACCTGCAACACTGATCTTCAAATTCGAACTTCCTGCAATGACAACTTCGGACTATCTTCTCTATTGCGAATCATGCTTTGATACCATGTAGAAATTATTTTCTAGATTTGAAACTGCTTATGTAATTGTTGTGCCCTACAACAACCCCCCATTTCATATCATTACTATTCCAAAACCATAATATGAAATGGGTCCCTTTTTAATTTTTGTTTTTAAATTGGTATCAATTTAAGTTCTATTCTAAAAGGCCAAAAGAAATGAAAGAAAACATCACCAAAAGGCCTCTCCAATAAACCAATAAAAAAAACCTTAACGTAAAACGATTTATCTTTTGTCATTGCGATAAAGTGATCGCAAGATTGCATATCGCAATGGAAAAGGGAACAAAACTTAGGGACATTTTGATTTCCGCCAATGTGAAATCGCTATCAGTTATCGATGAAACATAAAGTAACACAATTAAGAACCCCTTGCTCCGATGCGATGCAATATCGGCAATCGGCAATCGGAAATTGGCGATAATGGCAAATGTAAATAAGCTCCCTCTTGCCTCGATGCGATGCGATATCGCTATTGGTGATCGGGAATTGACCATGCACACATTCTTAACTGCCCCACTCGCTACTCCCGACGCGATGCGATATCGCTATCGGTGATCGGGGATTCCAAATGGAACCAAAACAATGACTTAGGATTTTCCAGACGCCCGATTGCGAAAAAGTCAAAAGCGCAGTTTTCAAAGTAAAATCATAAAGGTAGTTTAATACGATTTAGTCGTAATTAAGGCAATATCTTTTGAAAAGCCACTCATCCGCGTTCAACCGCCAAATCGCCCAAGGCATGCTTCAAATAAATAATTCGGCCATTAACCGAAGCGACTGGTATTAATGAGATTGACAGGCCTTAACATCCATTTAATGAAAACAGCAAGCTTGCGATCTATTCACAGATTTGATCCGAAGTCGTCTTAAGTTGATCGATCACCATGAATTTATCAAGATATATATATATACCTCAGTCTATTTGATTCATGTTATTGTTTCCTGTATTACGCCTATCTTTTTCTCTTTGCAGAATTCTTCCGTAGAGACAAATTTTAGTGGAATGGGAAAGAAGTCCAAAAAGACTACAATGCCTTCCGCTTCACGAGTCACAGGGCAATTTGTTGTTGATCCAGGTAGTAAAAAGAAAGGGCTTATATCAGATACTACGTGCCTGGGACTTACCAGAACCACTTGGCAAGGAACATATAGCTTGATTGAAGCCGAAGAGCCGAGGGTGACGGGAATACAAGTCTCATGTGACAGTACTAGCAAATCTGAGGCTAATCTAAAAGACTTGGTCAATTCCTTTCTTCACAGAATAGCGGCCCGGGAGCAAATTCTCCCGTATACGGATGTAGTAAGGTGGGCAATTCAAGGGATCCCAATTACTGACAGAATGCTCAGCACTGGAGATGGGAGGATTTTCGGTTCTTTTCGAGCCAAAGATCTAAGGAAAATGTATCATTTGCCAGCAGAAAAGAAAAAGTATAACACGGCATTCCTAGAGAAGTTTCGAGCAGAGAATGAGACCGAGTCCGAACCAATTCAAGGTTGGAGACAAAATCCAGCAAAGCACAAGCACGAATCCTTGGGTAAGTACTCAGTCGACTCTCTATGTTCTCCTTACTGCTATGATGGGATTATGATGTGTAGACTATGGGGATTACGTGACTCCGCCAGTTTTACCATAGAAATGGTCCCCTTAATGGAGGCGGCATGTAGTGGCGAGATAATGGATTGGGCGGACATATTATCCGATAAGTTAGCCAAGGCCATTCTTAATTTTAGATTTAATTCTTGCGTCACAGAAAGGTTCATTCTGCCATTTTACTACAGTGCCTATGTGTTGGATGTTTTATGTTTTAATTCTGAATTTCTTGTGCTCGGATGGAGGTGGACGTCGCAAGACCCCACACCCATCCACATATATCATCAAAAGTTGTGAACGACCAACTACAAACACCACCTGTATCAAATCTGCAACGGTTTCATGTTGCCGATTCATTACTCCATTTTTTATAAGCCTACCCCAAAGATTTCTGAACAAGCAGGGGTGGATTTAACTTCCTTTGCAAGTTGGTTTGGAGAAGAGAAATTCACCTACATTAGAGTTTTTGGCAGTCAGGCCAAGCCCCATGTGCTTCCACTATACATTCCTGATAAGTTACTTGCCAGGCAAGTAGCTTATCAGATCAATGCCGATGGGGTTAATCAGACCCTGAAAAAAGCAAAGAAGCACATCTGGCCCTCCTTTCCCCTGCGAATTGGTATTTACATTCTGCATGATATAAAACATGCAGAGAAGGAAGATGGGAAGATAAATTCGCTGACTCTAGCCACTCTACCAAGCAGGCAGTACGATCCAAAGAAAATAACTTACAATGCGCTCGACCAGGCCAAATTGGCCAAGTTTGAGCACAAAGAAGACAGATTTGAGGATTTGTTTGCATCAACCAAGTCGCTACATCAATTTAAATCGCTTGCCATAAATGAATACAATGATGAGGGGCTAGCCGAATTTAACAGAATTAGAGAACATAGGTTGCAAACTCTGCCTCTAGACCTATTAGCGACTACTCCAACGACGACAAAATCAAGCGAGCCCGAGTAGAAAAGTAATACGCAACCTCCTACTACATCAAAGCAGCAGGAGGAAGTGCATAATCAGAGGCAGGAAGAAACCCAGGAAAATGTGCAGCGACAGGATGAAACCCAGGAAAAAACTGAAGAAGATGGTAGCTCGAAAGTTAATGATGATACACAAATTGATCTGAATTTGCTCCAGCAATGGCAGAAATTCAATTCAATCATCGACAACCTAGAATGCTCTAAAGATGATGAGATATCTAAAGAGGGCGACACACAGGAAGTGACATCAAAACAGGTTTTGGGCGAAACCAATGACCCACACAAATCAAAGGAAACAGAAATAATTCCTAAGGATCCATCGGGAGAAATCATTTTGAAAATAGAAGAGATTCCCCCCTTGGATGTATTCTATAGCCCTAAACATAAAGCTGTTGTAAAGCGACAGAGGAAGAGGAGAAGGTCTGATCAACCTTCTCTATTCCCTGAATTAACAGTAACGGGCAATGTTGTGTGAAAAGAGGAATTTGATCCCTTCGATGACTTAACAAAGCTATCGCAATACACTGGAGCATTTTCGACGGTGACCATTGATAAAGCATCGGAGGTAAGCATTCTATTAAAAGTGAAAGATCAAGACATATTTTCGCTATAGGCTCAATTATCAGAAGTGCAACAGAAGGCAGAGCAGGCGGAGCAGGAATTGCAAGTACAGCAGCAAAACAATTATCAGCTGATTAAGCAATTACAAGAGGAAAAATAGAGGATTGACGAGAGCGCAATCCAAAGGAAAAAGGAGCTATCGGCAGCATTGGCGCAATTAAAAATATCAACTGAGGGAATGATAAAATCTAAAGATGAGAAAATCGCTCAATTATCAACTCAAATTGAGCAAATGAAAAGGCTCCCTCAGGTAGATGAGTTTAAAGCAGAGGCGCTTCAATTAAATAAAGCATTGATAAATCAGGTTAAAATCCTATGTCAGCAAATTACCCAGGCAGAGCCATTGTGAGAGTTGGTAGCATCCATAAGCGAAAAGGTAGAAAAGGAAATGACATATTTGGATCAGGACGAAGAAGCACTGACATATTTTCTGGAATGGCAAGATTCTGATCAGGGCCAAGTGACTAACCTACCAAGAATTCTGGAATTGCACAAGGAAATATTATTCAGAGAATGGAAATCACAGTTAATGAAGGTAGAAAGAGCGATTTTTAGATTGAAGGCAACCACTGGTAATTTGGTTGAATTAGTAAATAATACTCTTTATTTATCTAACATGATTTGCCAATGTACTCCAGGCCAATTAACAGCAACAAAGATGTTGGAGCATTCATGCTACCCAGAGCTATAGAAAAATGGAAGATTAATCGCGGGGATCAACAGTTTAACATGGGATGCCTATTGGTTCTTCTTAGTGAAGTTGTACAGCCAAAGAGCCGCCTTAAAATTCCTCACAGATGCTATCGGGTATATCATACCCGATATTCAGGATGCCACAATTGTTGCCCAACTCAGCTTGCGCCTCAACAGACCGCCAGAAGTGGAGCTGATGCTTGCGATAAGCCAGCTCAGGTTTAAAGGAAAGCAGCCTGAGTCATGATTCACATCGTCGACTGCCAGATCGCCCCAAGGAGATAGATTGCATTTACTGATGCCAATTTAGTAGGATTTTGTTTCATAGATTTTTTTAGCTTAGTAGTATTTATAGACCCTTTCATGCATTTAGAAAGGGTCGTAAATTTTTGTATATGACTTAAACCCTGAAGTTGCCCTATTGTACTTCAGGGATATTCTTTTATGAAACTGGACCAATTATTCTGAGTTTAATGAGGAAGGTTTTTATACAAATGTGCACTACTGTCTTTGTTTAAAAGCATTTCTGTGTTGAAGGAAGGATTTTGAATAGCGGTTGATATCTGGAATTGATTAGCAGGTCACATGGTACTATTATCTGCATCTATACTCATTCCTGTTATATGAATTGTTGTTTAATCATTCTTGCTATTATCACTTATATATATGTGTGTTTTTCGCAGCATCCTTTATGCATCCCACTATTGGTTGTTTATAGCATGCTTCTCTTTCAATCGTATATATGTATCGATGATATAAATAGTAAATGCAGTAAATTGTGTTAATCGCTTCGTTTTGACTATTCATATGAGGTAATCTTTAAATGATTGAATATCTCTGTTTATTTTAGAGAGTCATCTATATGCCTGTTAGATAGATAAGTATTATTACGCTGCATTCCAAATGAATAAATTGTTCTCGGGATTAGTATTAGTTTTCCTATTTTTGTCAATAGAATAAGCTAGTCGCCTATCATTAAAGCAAACTATTCATCACTCATCCATCCCTTTTATTCGTTATCGAGAAACTGGTCCTGTTATCTCCAGTCGGAGCCACCATCCCAAATGGAAAAGGAGCTGTACTAAGGTCTGGACCGGGTGGTTATCCCCCAATGTTGTTGCAACAATTTCCGAGGCTCCAACATTTCTGGCGCTAGAAGGAGGGCCATCCGCTATGAATGGCGAGTAAGCCAACACCTACAAACCATTCAAAGAGTAATTCACCCTCCACCTCTCCTTGGACATCTCGTTCACATTCTGAATCACCAGTATCTAGATAAGACGAAGAAGAATCAACCACTACTGCTCAATTACATCATACTTCAGAACATTTAAGTTTGGAGTCCCCCGAAGTTCAATCCATCATCTAGAAACTTCAAGGCTTCTCAATTTCGCCTCCTAGATCTGAAGTATCACAAGGTAGTCAGACTTCATAATTTCTCTTACCCCCTCACCTTACCAGACTCCAAAGCGAAAAGCTAGGTATTGAACCACCTGAGTTTCCTTTACCCGAAAGGAAAAGGATTAAAAAGACCGCTGAAGGTTCTAGTAGCGAAACCTTGTCTCCATCATTTTCCATTTCATCATCACCTGTGCGAAGTCAAACACCCACTTCACCACTACATATCGTTGTTCACCAAGGGACTTCATCTCAAACATCACAGTCTTTTCAGTCTGTACTTCCACCTCCCCCTCAAGCACCTGGAACACCACAAGCAATCGCTGGTACTCTTAAAATGGCTCAAAGACCATGGGGAAGTCCTGGTGCAGTCACCATGCCTGCGACTTTATATCCGTTACCCGATTACCCCGAAAAATGGCTACCCAAGTTCAATCCAGATGCTGGAACCTCGGCAGAAGAACACATAAACAATTTTATGTTGTGAGTCAATCTAAAGGGAGTCACTGAAGAGGATGTGGTAGTAAGATTATTTCCCTATACACTCCAAGGATCTGCAGGGTCTTGGTATTTTTCCTTGCCCTCTGGATCTATCACAAGTCGGAATATCTTCCAGGAATAGCTCCTCACTAAATACGACGATGATATATCCTTGGCTACACTCGTCCATGATCTTTCCAATTTAAGGATTGAGTCAAGAGAACCCATTAAGGAGTTCAACTCCCGATTCAACAAACTCTTGAACAAAATCCCTACCGATGATAAGCCAAGCGAGAAAGTTAGAAGTGAGTGGTATATCACTGCCATACCCTCAAACATAGCCATATTTGTGGATAGGGATAAACAACCTACATTGGTCGAAAACATGAAGGAAGCACTCGCTGTTGAAAAAAATTTAATCGCCTTAGAAAAGAAAACTTCCCTAGAAGAACGAAAATCTAAAAACATGTCCTTTAAAGATGACCCGAAGAAAAATATCACTAAGGATCCATATGACATGGAGGGCCTTCAGAAAGTCCTTAAAACCATCTCGAACAAAATGGTTGAAATCAAGAAACAAGTATCAGAGTCCTCAACGAAGAAACCATATAGGAATTTCAAGAAACCCGAGTCCAAGCCTCCAAATGTTATATCATACGCAGACTCGGATCCTGAGGAAGAAGAAGAGGAAGAAACAATTACACCATCCGAAGAAGAAGAAGAGGAAGTAGTTGAATGCCATGGGATGTGGGACTTTATACTCCCTAATTCTGATACTGACGCTGAGCAAGAAGCCTTTCCTGTCACTACGAGGAGTAAAGCTACTCCCGAACCTGTTCAAGCTAATCCAAAAAAAATGAGTGATGGAACTAATACTGCAAAGGAAAAGGTACCCGCAAGGAAACCAGCTACGACAGCATCTCAGAATCAGCCGTCATCCTCCAATACACCTTCATCATCTAAGACATTGGTAGTTTCTGATTCGATGGATTATAATATTGTCGATGACAAGAAGAAAACTAAGGCAAACATCACCATGTTTGAACTTAGTAAATTAAAACATCAACAAAAATTACTTCTCAAAGAAATTAATGTTGTTCCTTCTTCACCTCTTCCCACCACTAAAGCTGCAAGCGACTCAGGAAAACCACCTTCTGGTAGAGTTGAGGCAACTGACACAATTCTGATTGGAGATAGATCAAATTCCCATACCCCTCCTTTCCTCTTAACATATGAAATTTACAATCGAAATCTACATAACTGCTTAATCGATTCTAGGCATCATCTAATATAATGCCTGCTTCAATTTGCTCTAAACTAAATATAGAACCCCAGAAATCTTCTATTCACATTGTGCAGTTAGATAGAACTAAGATTCAAGTTCTAGGGGAAATAAACTCTGTAACGATCAGGTTATCAGCGGATCCACGAATAGTCCAAAAGATTGATATCCTAGTCGCCGATATACCTGAATTCTATGGGTTGATTTTAAGCAGGGATTGGTCTGAAAAACTCCATGGGTATATCTCTACCGATTGGTCCCATATGTGGCTCCCCTGTAAGGGCAAGCCCAATCAAATAAGGATCGATCGGGAGAAACATATGACCCACACTGTTACAAAATTTGAACAAGAAAATCAACCAGTCGCGTTCAACAACACTATCCTAGGAAATTATTCTTCCGAGTCATTTTTCGGCAATTATATTTCCCAACCATCTCCTTTCTCAGTTAACAATTTCGCATCGCAAATTGAAAATTTTTCACAGACCGACAGGTCTAAATGTGTTAATGTTACTGAGAATTTTGTAACAAAGATTGTAGATAATTCTTTATTTTGGTCTTTATATTTTGATGGATCCAAGTCTAGTGAAGGATCAGGAGCAGGATGCATTTTGGTTAGCCCGCAAGGAGAAAAAACAATGTTGTCCTGTAGATTAGAATTTGAGTGCACCAATAACAAAGCTGAGTACGAAGCATTAGTCCAACGACTGTACAAAGCGATCAGTCTCAAAGTCCAATACTTAAAGGTCTTTGGCGACTCTGAGATTATTGTTAAACAGGTAAGGAATACAATTCATTGTCTTTTGAACCATCTCAAGCATTATCAATCGCTAGTACAAGAGCTCACATCCCATTTTTTAGCATTCAATATTTCTTCCATTCCTAGAACGCAAAATTCAGCAGCCGACTTGCTAGCCAATGTCGCTTCCAAGCTGCTCCCTTCCGAAGACTATAGTCCAGATAGGTTTTCAGTAGAATTACTTTTTAGGCCATACATTCCTGACAATGTAACCAATTGGAGAGTGTTTAACCACGATGATGACATTTTACAATTTCTGACCTCCGAAAAATCATATGATAATCAAATCATCGAGGAAGACGAGCACGATATTCAAATGCGAGATAAACCTGAGGAAAATTCAATCCCAAAGCGCGTGGTGAAGCTTGAGGACCTTTACGATATTAAAGACAGGTTTAAACCTGTGTCTAATACAAAGCTCCAGAGCTCTACCTTAAGGTTTGAATTAATAAACCTTGGCACCGAACAAAATCCTCAAAACATTAATTTAGGATTAGGACTTTCTATAGAGGAAAAAGAATCATTCATTAGTCTGTTACGAAAGAATAAACATGTTTTCGTTTGGAAATATGATGATCTAAAAACGTATGATACATCTATTATTCAACACACTATCCCAATGCTTCCCGAACAGAAACCAGTTCAACAAAATTTGAGAAAAATACATCCAAATTTAGAGGGTCAAATAAAATCAGAACTCAATAAACTCTTGAAAGCTAAGATTATTTTTCCCGTACGACACTCAAACTGGGTCTCCAATATGGTACCAGCCAGAAAGAAAAATGGCGACATAAGGATTTGTATTGATTTCAGAAATTTAAATAAGGCAAGTTTAAAAGATAACTTCCCATTACCCACTATGGAGCAGATACTCCAATCAGTGGCAGGCTCAGAGTTAATGTCCTTCTTGGACGGGTTTTCAGGATATAACCAAATTTTGGTCCATCCCGATGACCAACTCAAAACCACATTCAGAACAAAGTCGGGAACATATGCATATCAGAAAATGCCTTTTGGACTTATTAATGCAGGAGCCATTTTTCAAAGAGCAATGGATATCACTTTCAAAGGGTTAATTAATAGAACAATAGTCGTCTATTTAGATGACATTACTATATTTTCTAAAGAGAGATCCAACCACTTGCATGATTTGAACCAAATCTTCTAGCGCTGTAAGAAATATGGTATTTCTCTAAACCCTAAGAAATCCTTTTTCGCTCTTGATCAAGGTAAGCTCCTAGGCTTTATTGTTTCTAAAGACGACATCTATATTGATCCAGATAGGTTTAAAGAAATCTCTAAAATCCCTTTTCCTCACAATAAGAAATCCATGCAGTCAGTTTTAGGCGAAATCAATTTTGTCAAAAGATTCGTTGCAGACTTTTCTCAGATTATTTTACCACTTCAAACTATGAATAAGAAAAATTCAGTCTTTAAATGGGGATCGCAAGAAAAGGAAGCATTTGAATTAATCAAACAATCAATAATCAATGCTCCGGCTCTAAATACTCCAAATTTTTCTAATCATTTTACATTGTATACCATCCCATCCAATTGCTCTTATGCTGCAGTACTTACACAGATCAACAATCACAATTTGGAAGCACCTATTTCATTCTATAGTTCAAATCTTCAAGGTGCAGAACTAAACTATTCTGAAGTAGAAAAACAAGCCTTTTCTGTATATAAAGCGGTTAAACATTACAGACCCTTCCTGTTAAAAAACCCATACAAAGGCTATAGTTCCTTTCTCCTCAGTTAGACAACTATTAATCCAAAGAGAACTGGGAGAAAAAAGGGCAAATTGGGTAACAACACTTCAAGAATATGACCTAGAAATCAAGCCAGCAAAGATTGTTAGAGACCAAGGTTTTTACAGGTTATTCGTAGGCGCATCCAACATTTTGGAATCAAGCGATACAGATCAATCTGAAACCATCAACCAGATAAGTATCATTGACTCTGAATCACAGTATGCCGATTTAATATTTTACTTAAAAAATGGATATGCACCTCCCAACTTGTCCTACAAAAACAAAAGGGCCATAAGATTGAAAGCAAAAAAATTTACCCTTATTGATGATGTTCTTTTTAGACAAAATTATGATTCCGTTTTATTAAGATGCCTTGAAAACAGGAAGCACAAAGAGTCTTGCAGGAATTGCATGATGGACCAGCAGGAGGCCACTTCGGAGCTGATACCACAGCTCACAAAATCATCCGTGCTGGGTATTACTGGCCCACTCTGTTTAGAGATGCTCATGAATATGTGAGGAAATGTCGAAATTGTCAAACTTCAAGTGGAAGACAAAATAAATCAGCCTTCCCTCTACAACCGGTCAACATTGAACAACCATTTGAGCAATGGGGATTGGACATTATTGGAGAAATTACTCCTAATTCTTCCAAACAGCACAAGTATATCCTTACTGCTACCGATTACTTTACCAAGTG
>APFE030126655.1:5119-64309 GCA_000404065.3 Pinus taeda
AGAGAATAAATATTCAATGTATATAAGTAAATTTGTTTTTTATTTTAGATTGATAATAAATATATATGAAAGAATAAAATATCAATGTACTTATACTCATTTATAGGGATTTTTTCAACTCTAAGAGTTTTAATCCTATAAAATGTGATATGGCATCTTTTCAACTTTGAATACTTTGCCATGAAATGCCTAATATAAACATTGTTGCACCTCATATTGTCATCCTTACTCCATGTTTCAATAACGCTTCATTAAAGGTGAAAATTATAGATGCAATTACTAAATGAAATTCTCTTTCATGGGAAAACATACACATTAAAGTTTACAAATGTAAGATCAACATTAGAATGGATTCCAGACTAAAAGGAACAAAAGTTGAAATAATTTAGGAGGAACATTACAAAAATATTTTGAAAGATTGCAAAGGGTGAATAAATGTACTTTAAAGGATCTTTAACGATGTTAAAGCCTCCACTATCATGGGCATGCTAGTGGGAGGAGAGGGTTGCAAAAATGCATTGTAAGATGGTGGTGGGAACATGACCCAAAATAAAGAGGAAGAAATGAAGAAGGGAAATAGCAAAGGTGATAAGTCAAGGAAGCAATTTGCTTGATGATCAAAAGAGAAGAAACTTAGAAATAATGCTTACATGGCTTCCATCTTGAGTTTGGAATTGGTTTGAGATTTGTAGGAGTTAGTTGAGAGATTTTCTCAAAACCTATCTCTAAGCTTAGAAATAGTTGGATCTAAGTTCAACTATATAATTGTATTGTAAATTAATGCAAGAATTCAACAAGGATTTTTTTTTTTTGGTAATATGTGCAAACATGTCTGCCCTCTCAATTTCTTTCATGGTATCAAAGCCCATATGGGCTTCACACCCTCAAGGGAGAGCCCAAAGATATGGAAGAGATCTAAGGTTTTATTTTTTGTACATAGATTAGTGTAGGTATGTTGTTGTGTTAGTAAAAGCGTTGTTCATTTGTTATTGTGTTTGTGTACAATTGTTGTCAACGACAACTAGTCTAGTGCTTTACAGTGAAAAGGGTTGCCTGAACACTATTGATTGGTGGGGATAGAGCCTTTGTCTATGAGATTCATCATATCATAGCTCACCCACTAGAATCGAGTATTTCCAGTTGCAGGTGGAGGACTTACAGATCTGTGTTTGTAATTTTTGATCTCAAGTATAGCCAGGGACCAGTCATATGAGGAGAAACCTTTGTTTTGAGTGTGTGGAGCAGATTGTGTATGTTGTGTATAGAGATTTGAATGTGTTTTCCATGTGGTGCATCTGTCGAGAGTACTATCAAGTGACCATTATGGTTACAGCATGGCATGGCCACTATAATACACTATTGTGTGGACATTGATTTCCATAACTGCTTTCGTGTGGAAGATATCAACCCCGCATGGAGCATCTATTATATTGTTGCCAATACCATGGCAGCATATGAATGTTGTCCTCGATATTTCCTTGAGAGCAAGCATGTAAACAACACCAAACAAGAGTAATCATTGATTCTATAGGATGAAGTGGTTGCATGAACCGTCCTCTTGTTGTGAAGGCATTCGGTATTTAAAGGAGTCATGACAATGACGACACTAAGTATTCCTATAGAGAGAAGTTCGCAGAGTCGCATAAAGGGTATTATGTGGCAATCTACATGCCTTGATTCGACCCAGCTACTGGTAAGAAATTCAACCCTAAAAGATCAACACTCAGCTACACTAAATACTTCGCAGAGCAGCATGTTTTGACCTTTGCAGCAGGGCTTGCCACAAATGGATTGAAAACCTTATGTACAATCTGTTCCTCCTCCTTACTACCGCCAGATTTAACAAACACAGTTTTTCATAGATGCAAGATGGAGAGCACTAAACATTTCCTGTCATTTCACTGGACCTAACAACTAATTATTTCAGTTTCCTCACCATCATGTCCACTGAGGAAGCTCATTTACTTATGGCGATGGCACTCAGTTTCTTCAACAACAAGTATAACAACAACCAGAACACCAGTCCAAAACAACACACAGGGTTGATTACCATGTGTTCTCTGCTCAAGTTCGATAAGGATAAAATCATTGTTGCACAAGAAACATAATTGTGGTCATTAAAATTCTTGGTCAAGGTGGATTGAATTTTTGTTTTAAATTTATTTTGAGTTTGTATTTTTTACACATTAAGTCTCATCAGCTTACAAGTTTATTATAAATTGACCACTTTAACAACTGCTTTGTGAAGACAAGAAAACTCCAAGGTAAAGATTGAACGAACAACTCTTAGATTTGTGCCAAGGAGGGATGTGGTGACTTGTCTATGTTTGGATGATAGCTGATAGTTGATTTTGTTGTTGTGAGATATTTTTGTTAAGTTGTTTTCTATTTCTTTTTCATTCTAGTTGTAAAGAGGATTGGTGGTTCTTAAACTGGAAGCCTCGGTATCAGGAACATCAATTCTTGTGCCTTAGTAAGGTCAAGTTGTTTGATCAAATTTTGAATGGATTCAGTATCCAGACCTCCATCCTATCAATTAACGAATAGTTGAAAGCAAAATATTTGATAGATGGTGGTAGGTGGTAGGTGCATAGGATGGTTCATTACTTGACAAATCTTATCGTGGAATCCTCGACAAGACGAGATGTCATTATTGCTGATCTTGCAAGTTCGTCAATAATGGTCAGAGGAAGTTACGTTTTAAATGAAGGTCAAGTGACAGCTCGAATATTGGGTGGTGAAGAAAGAGAAGTGTTTGCGAGATTCCAAAGTGGATGTGAGTGTTGATGAATACTAGTCAAACATAAATCATTCTTGTTGTTGTAATGTGTGTTTTTTCAATGTTTTCCATGTAATCATTAAGGGAGGGACTAGGAAATAATGCTTCCATGGCTTCCAAGTTGAATTTGGAATTGGTTTGAGATTTGTAGGAGGTAGTTGAGATATTTTCTCAACTCCTATCTCTAAGGTTAGAATAGTTGGATCTAAGTTCAACTATTGGTTCAGACTTATGCAGGAATGCAACAAAATACAAATATACACATAAACACAGGAATGCAGCAGAAATAAAACTTTATTTCATTAATATCAAAGAACTCAAATATGCTTACATACAGAAATGGAAATAAACTAGCTCGAGAGATGATAGCTTATCTCTGAGAAGAGATGTGGCCTCTACATGCCTATGAATTGTGTTACAATGAGGCTCAAAGGCCTATTCATTATTGAGAAACAATGGAAAACCCTAAACATCCAAAAACCTAACCCTAGGAGATGAAGCGCCAAAACTATGGGCCCCGTTTGGGTAAATTGGTACATCAACTTCCTAGGGTTATAAATTTGGCATACAATCTTCGTTTGGCCATCATAATACCTTGTTTCAAATATTTCAAAGAAGAGGCTAAAAATAAACTAGTAAAAGAGTTTTTGACTTTTCCGGTCTCTCTGTTTTCCCTAAAAATGTCTTTCAGTCCCTCAAAATGGCTTTGGAAGTTTAAGACCTGAAAAAATACCAAAAATAGTAATTTTTGCTACAATTAAGGAAAATAAAAAGAAACAACAGTGGGGGTCCAAGTGGAATAGGTGGGTGGCCACCAATATCCACCTGGATCAGTCCTCCCCCCTTAGGAAGCAATGGTCCCCATTGCATTGACTTCCTCCATGTGATGGGGAAATTTCTGATGAACTTGGTCCCTAGTGAGCCACTTCCCTTGGTGCAGGAGTTGGCTAGTTTTGACAACTCGATACAATTGGATCTTCTGCTGATGAGTGTTTTTGATCTGCGTGTCCATAATCCGATCAGTTGTGGCATGTTCCATGCAATCTGGGTTTAACTCTGTTGGTGTGAGTTGTTTTGTAATGTCTGATTTGTCCAGTAATGGTGAAAAGTATGGTTGAAGGTAGTCCACATTGAACACTGGGTGCAGGCCAAGGAATGGTGGAATGTTGAGCTCGGAAGCATTGTCCCCTACAACCTTAGTGATGGTGTAAGGCCCATATCAAAGTGGGTGAATCTTGTGGTGGGGCCCAGGGAGGCACTCCTTCTGCAAATGTAACCAAACTTTTTTGCCCACCTAGAACTTGTGTGGAACCCTATGTTGATCATGAAGTTACTTGTACTTAGCATTGGCTTTATCCAATATGCCATGGAACTGTTGGTGAATGTGTTGAATGTGCTTAATGTTGTTGTTAGCCCTGTCAAATTCAGACTCGACATGAACTGAATCTGCTTGAGTAGCTGCAAATGGTATGGCCACATCAATGGGACATAGTGGCTAGAATCCCAACCCCACCTTAAATGGACTATGGTCAGTTGAGCTATGAAGAGCTCTGTTGTAGTTATGCTAGACATGGGGGAGGCTTTCATCCCATGTGTGTGGATGCTTCGAGTTGTACATATGCATAATGTGTATGATCATCCTATTGACGACCTCTATTTGGCCATCAGTTTAGGGTTGGAATTTCGTGGACTTAGTGATCTTGGTATCAAGCATTGACCAAAGACTTGACCAAAATGTACTTAGGAACCTGTTGTACCGATCTGAGATAATAGACTCTGGGATCCCAAAATGTACCCAAACTCATTCAAAGAATAGCTTAGCAGTGGCTTCTATCGTGATACTCTTCTTGCAGGCCACCAAAATGGCCATCTTAGAGAATATGTCGATGACCATGAAAACACACTCATTGCCATGCTTAGTAGAAGGAAGACCCGACATGTAATCCATGGAAATGGGTTCCAAAGGTCGACTAGGAGTAGGTAGAGAAGTATATAGGCATTTCTTCTTGATGGTTGATTTGGAAATGGCACAGGCAGTGCAATATCTGATGTACTTCCCAACATCCTGTCGAAGGTTCAACCAACAAAAATACTTATGCAGCACTAACATTGTTTTCTCTACCCTGAAATGTCCAGTGACCTGAATTTAGTGCACCTCCCAAATCATCTTGGCACACTCACTTGAAGGAACATATAGGTGTCCTAGGTGGCATTACAATGTATCCTGGAGGTGAAAATTTAGAACTTACTTTCCTTCCAAGAGCATCTGGTATGTGTTTCTAAATTCTGGATTGCTCTTGTAAAGGTGCAACCACCCCGTAGTCTCATGCCCACAAGAGTCAAGCACAATGGTCAGCGCCATGACCGGTGGTCGACGGAGGTAGTCTACAACATTTTTGGTGTTTCCCTTCTTGTTATTAATGTTAAAATGGGATTGTTACTAATATGTGGATGATTTCTAATGGTGATCGTTCTGCAACTTCCCTTGTTTCTATATAAACTGCAAAAGTCAGTGGTCTATTTGGATGATTGTTTCCTTCCCCAAAATATAATGCTTCCATTGTTGGCGGGCCTGCAAAATGGAATACATCTCTTTTTCAAAGGTGGGATATTTTCGGACTATGTTGGAAAGTGTCTCACTGTGATATGCCAATGGATGCCCCTATTAAGTAAGAACTACACCAATAGCATAGTCGGAGGCATCTATCTCGATCTCAAATGGTTGTTGTAGGTCTGGAAATGTGAGCACTAGTGCAAAGAAGAGGTGATTCTTCAACTCATAAAACGCCTTTTGTTGGGATTCAGACCAAAATAACTTTCCTTTTGCTCCTCCCTTGGTGACTTGACTCAAAGGCCAAGTTATATGAGAGAACCCCAACACGAGAAGTTGGCAAGACCCAGAAAGTTGTAGAGCTCTGTTAGAGTGGTTGGGGTTGGCCAATCCTGAACTACTTGTATCTTGGCTAAGTCCACATGAAAACCCCACTCATCAATGATGTACCCCAGATATTGAACTTGGGTCATACCAAAAGTGCATTTCTCCAAATTGGCACATAACTTGTGTTGCCACAGGGTTTAAAGGACCTATCGAATATGGTGGAGGTGTTCTTCCCAACTCTGGATGAAGATCAGAATGTCATCCAAATATTACTTCACGAACGAGTTGGTGAAGGGTCGCAAGATGTTGTCCATCAACCACATGAAGGTTGCGAGGACATTCATCAACCCGAAAGGCATGACCAGCCATTCGAAAATTCCCTCCTTGAATTTGAATGCCGTCTTCAAAACATCGTAGGGTTCGATCGGTACTCGATGATAACCAGCCTTCAATTCAATCTTGCTAAAAAATTTGGGCCCCTTGAGCTGGTCCAGAAGGTCATCAATCTATGGGATTGGATACTTATTCTAGACAGTGATCTCATTCACACTTAATAGTCAATATAGAGTCTCCAGGTCCCATCCTACAAAATACTTTTGTACCAACACGATCGGGTTCCCACAAGGGGATTAACTTGGCTTGTTGTGCCCTTTCTGCAACAACTCCTTAATCTGCCTCTTGATTTCATCGTTCTCCAAAATAGAGCGTTAATAGATTATTCCATTGGCTAGTGGTGCGTCCGAGGCCAGATCGATGGAGTGCTTGACCTGACAATGTAGACATACTCCTGTGGGTGAGGTGAAGATGTCCCTGTACTCGTCTACAACCTTGTATGTCTGTTGTTGTCATGCATAGGAGCCTCATTTGGAGGTTGTGACCGTAATACTCTTATTTCCCTTAGTTCAAATAATAAGGAAAAAAAATCCCGATCTAGGAAATGATCTTACTACATTGCTTCACAATGATCAAATAAACGATGGTAGGCGGTGCTACCTCTAGTATCCTGTACAATTTATTTCCCAAAGTAATAATAACAATGCGAGGCCTAGACTCATACACAACATGTCTCTTCCACAAGTATGGTTAGCCTAATAAAAGATCACAAACTTCAAGAGGAGAAACATCACACAATACCTCAATTCTGAAGGGCTTGATGTTGTAGGGAAGGTGACATTATTGGTTGACACGGATATCTCTCCCTTGGTGAAGCCACTTGATGGTGTACAATTGTGGGCATGGTGTGGTCGGTAGGCCCAAACGCTTCATGACCTCCACTGAAATGAGGTTCTTTTGGCTCCCGTCGTCGACAATGAACTACAGGGGAGAACCCTTCATCCACATCTATACATTAGGGTAATTTTGAGGTCTAAAATGGGCCTCCTAACGAAATTATAAAATAATAGTGAAAATAATAAAATAAGATTACATTACATCATCAAATTTTAGAGCGAAAAAAGAAAAAAATATTTTCAACTTAGCTCCCTATGGGATTACTCAAATTTCATGTGGAAACACTCGTTGGATGGAAAAATTGATTCCTCATCCAAGGAGTACCCATGTTGCATACTTTTGATGGACCCTGCTACACAAAAAATGAGATATACATGAAAAACATGACTGCAATCACGTTTTTCATGTATTTCTCATTTTTCGTGTAGCGGGGTCCATCGAAAGTATGCAACATGGGTACTCCTTGGATGAGGAATTACATTTTGCATCCAACAAGTACACCCACTCAAAATTTGAGTAAAACCTTAGGGAGATAAGTTGAAAAAGTAGTTTTATTATTTATTATTTTTACTTTTTTACTCCAAAAATGGTGAATCATCCCCCATGGTTGACATCATCATATTGAATCCTAGTGATTATTATAAAGTTTATTTTGGTTGTACATTTTTCTTATGAGGTCCATTTTAGACCTCAAAATTCCCCTAATGAGAGGAAGAATCACCCCCCCACCTCTGGATCTTTGGGCTCATCCTTCTGGACCTTGGTGGTGGAAATGGTGGCTCTAGGCTCCGCATCAATAATCTGCGTCCCTTTGTAATTCCCCTTGTCGGTTTCTAACTCAGGGTCAGAACATGCATTTGATTCGGAAGCCTTCAGCTCGGCCACCAGTGACTGCTTGGCTCGAAATGAACTTGTGTTGTGAGTGGGGCTCTTACAGAACTCACACCATTTCCTTGCGTCCTTATTTGTCTTGGTGGTGTTTTTCTTTGCTTGTGACTTCAACAGGTTTTCCTGGGTTGCCCCGCCTTGGCTTTGTCCTTTGTTCTACAGTTTGAGGGTGCCTTTCCCTTACTTCAGATTCACAGATCCAAAGTCTCACTTCTTCTGTTTAAATTTTTTCTCGATATTGACTACAAATTGATGGGAAACACCAAGCGAGGAGATGTCTAGGAACTCCATCTCTTCTTGGATGTACTTGTGTAGACAATCACAGTACTTGAGTACTAAATGCTGCTCAGAATCCTTGATACCTAGCTTCGTGTGAAGGGTATGAAAAACATTTGTGAACTCTGGCACATCTTGGTCCCTTCCCTACCGTAGTGTGGTCTACTTTATGTATTTATATTCATAGCTCCCGACAAGGTAATATTGTTCCTTGATGGCGTCTCAAAAAGAATTCCAAGTGCATGCAACTGAAAACAGTGAGGATTCCCTTTTGTCCTTTTGTTCATAGTAGGTTTTCCACCATTCCTTGACATGTGGGGCGACTTTGTGGAGTGCAAAAGTAATCTTTTCCCGGATGGAAAAATCATGAACTGAAAAGTATCCTTCCAGTAGATTTAACCATCTATCTTGTTGGAAACAATACTGAGAGGGGGGGTGAATCAGTATTTAATCAAATCAATAACTTTTTCTTTTCATACTCTGATTTATATACGCTACTTCAATGAAGGTAACTCGCATGCACACTCAATTGCATTTAAGGCAACCAGCGTATATCTAGCAAACTTATGATTCAGTTAATTCATCATATGTTGATCTTTAATTAGTGCATCATTACTTCATTAACCATATAAACAGTAACCATGTGCAGTAATAACAGAACAAACCATCACACATAAGAAACACACATGAATGCCAAGATTTAAGGTGGAAACCTAATGCGGGACAAAAACCACTTGTTGTTGTCTTCTTTTAATATAAGAAAAACTTGTTTACAATCTTGTACTAGTGTAGACTCATACCAGTACGCAGGAACCCACCTGCAGAAGGCTACAACCTTCTCTCATTCTTCAGCTTCTATTGGAAGGGAGCTACAACCCCCTAGCTCTTGTACTAGCTAATCGGTTTACTAATACGTAGGCACCGACCTACAGAAGGCTCCAACCTTCACTTATTTTTCAGATGCTACTAGAAGGGAGCTCCAACCCCCTAGCTCTTGTACTAATCGATCCATTTACTAGTACGTAGGCGTCGACCTACATAAGGCTCTAACCATCACTCTTTCTCTAGTTGCTACTAGAAGGGAGCTCCAACCCCCTAATAAAATCACCAGCCACTACTGGTAGGAAGCTTTGACTTCCTCACTGAAGGCTCCAACCCTCAACATCCTCTAGGGACCACGTTTCATAAATTTTCAGACTGGATACTCCTAGAACACAACACCACAATTTGAAGGCCACGTTTCATCAAATTTTCATACTGGACCCATCAGTAATATTGAAGCTCAAAATCAATCACCACTTCTATACAACCAATCACTGAAAACCCATCATCTCTAAAGCAAATCACATTCAATCAATCTAGACATTCAGAACACAGTCAACAGAACACAAAGAAGAACCCAGAGATCTGCATCAATAATCAAAACCAACTGCAACTTCAAACATCATATTTCATAATGTATACGCTACTTCGATGTGTCGAACCAACGTGTATACGCGCTTTTATCAAAGTGAACTAGTGTATAGATCTGCAATTTTTTTACTATCTTAAAAACTTCTCAAATATTCCAAACTTCAGTCATACCCATATCATAACATTTACAGAATAAAACATGCGTTATTATTCTAGACTATCCATGATCATACCACATAATGATAATTCATTTCAAGCCTTATCCGATCCATCATCCATAATCAAACACATAGGTGCATCCTTAGATCATATCAAGAAAAGCATTAGAAACCCATAACATGCATATTTGATCTAACGCTTCATAAGATATTCAATACTTGCACACATGGCCTAATGATCTTCTCCTCCTTATATAGTTTTAGGCCTTTCTCAATACCTTGGACCATAAGCACTTAGGACCAATACCTTGGACCAAATACCTCGGACCAATAACTCGGACAAAATACCTCAGACGACCAAATACCTCGGACCAATACCTTGGACCAAAACCTTGATTTTCCATCCCATACACGCTTTTCCTTCTGTGAAAGTGCATGTATATGTATACTCTCCCTTTGTTCTGTTAACCCGCGTGTATACGCTGCTTGGACAAAGTGAACCAATGTATACTTCTTAAACCACTCTCTTTCTTCAATCTCTAGAGTCTGATTTGTAATCCTTTGTTGTTAACCTGTTGTAATGTGATCTGTCATCTCTGTGAGTTTCCATCAAGGACAACGCTTGTATCATAATGCCAACAATATCCCCCTCTTGACTTGATGGCAACAAAACAACAACACCAAGACATTCTCCCCCTTTAACATTAAGGGAAAAGGGTTGACCAAGATATTCTCCCCCTTTGATATACATTATGATGTCCATGCTCCCCCTGAGTACATGTTGAAATCTCTAATTAAGCTCCCCCTTTGTACATGTTGAGATGCACTAAACCGTCCATGCTCCCCCTAAGCACATGCAGAGTCTGCAAAATTATTTTCCAAAAGAATGACATGACTCTATAACTCAACTAAGTGAGCATGACCTTCCTATCACCAATGAATCATACATACATCAATCTCCCAATCAAGTGGGGATACACCAATTTTGAATCAACCAAGTGGGGATATACCAAATGTTTATACATGACTGAAATAGAAATTATTACATCATCCTTCCCATGCATAGTGGGGTTACAAATTAGGTATTTTCATGAAATCTACATAAAATGATATACATGACATTTATAACAAGGACAACTAATCTAAATAAGACCATGATAGTCATCAACAACTATCATACACCATATATGATCTGCACCATCAACATTTGTCAGCAGCATCAAGATCAACAACCTGTATATTTCCATCATCAAAAGAGTCACTTGAATCAAAATAACTATGTGGATTAAGCAATATAAGTATCTTCATGTACCAAGATCTTCTAACATAATGCCAACAATGCATTATTAGAAGCATATGATCCCCCTGAACCTGTGCCAATTGTTCACTGTCAGATCTTATCACTGCAAATATCAGTCAGAATCATCAAGGCATCACCATCAACCAATTATTCATCAACTTATTAACAACTTATGAGGGAAAAAAATACTTCTACATATCATCAAAAGACTGTAACAGATAATTAATAATTGACTGAACCATGTTAGATCACTTTTATGAGTCTTTCCCACTGCTTTTTCCTCAAACCAACATATACATGACTATGCAACTTTGAACTCGCGTATATACGTGACTTGCCTTCATGAAAATTGCGTATGAGATTTAGAACACTGAAGTTTCACACTTTCAGCTCCCCCTGAGTCTGTTATGTCTGTACACTATTCTATGCCACATCTTTTTGACTGTACTTCCTTCTTCTTCCATATCTTCGAGTGTGATGATGTTTTCTCCTTTTGGTATGGTGCCCAAAAATTGCTTCTACATTCCTTTGCTATATGTCCAAATTTGTTACATGCATAACATCTTACATGTTTCATATTCCTTCTATAGCAGTCAATGACTTTGTGACCAAACATATTGCAATAAAAACAATATCCCTTAAAGTACCTGGAATTTGATGATCTTTCTATGTGACGGTCTTGAACCATTCTACTTTTGCATCTCACTGCAACATGTCCAAAATTATGACATATAAAACATTCAACATTATTCATCGGAGGAAATAACCGACTATCACTTCCATAGTTAGGAGTAAAAGATTTGCTTTGAAGGCTTTCCTTCATTGGTTGTTGATGGGGTTGACTTCTCATCTTGTTGAGAATTTCAGATTTTGCATTAAAGTTCCTTGCTTCATCTTGAGAGCTAGATTCACCCTCATCAAATTCATGAAAACCAAGACTATTTTTGATGGCCGGAGACCTTTGGCTACTAAGAATATTATCCAAAATCTTAGTACTATCTTGAAATCGTAACAATTTATCCTTTTCTTCTAATTTACCTTTTAAGATATTTACGTCAACCTGATATTGTTCTTCCTTTTCAAGATATTGCTTCTTCATGATTTCTTCAGCCTTTATTCTTTCTTCCATTTGTTTCCTTAATTTGAGAATCTCATTTTCTTGTTCTTCATCTGCTTGAGGTAGTTCTCCATTCTTCTTATTTGAATTTTCAAGATCTCCTTTTAGAGAGAGGATCTTAGCTTCAAGACTACCATAGTAACTAGATCTATCTTTAAGTCTCTTGATTGTTGTACTCTTTTCATGTACTTCATTTCTTAATGATGTCACTTCATACTGCAACTTTTGACATTGATCTTCCTTTTCCTTGTACTGCTTCCTTACTTTGTTTCCTTCCTCTAGCTAAGCTCTTAACTTGGTAGCTTCTTCCTTACTATGTTTCCTTCCTCTAGCTGAGCTCTTAACCTGGTAGCTTCTTCTTTGAAGGCACACTCCCTTTTGTTAAATAGATCTTGATCTCTAATTTTATTTGTGAGTCTTTTAACTTCTGCCTCTATATTTCTTTCACTATCTTCAACATTGCATGAACAAAGAAAAGTATCACTAGAAGACCAAAAATTTGTACCTGATACTTCCTTTGCTTGTTCATCTTCAATCTGAGGTGGTTCTGAATCTGAATATTTTCTTCATCTGATGGCCCATTGTCTCTCCTATTGTCACTGTTCCTTTGAGATGTCTTCTTCTTTTGAGGCGCTTTTTTCTTTAGCTTCTTTCCCATTGTTTCTACAGATCTCCTTTAAGTGATCAAACTTTTGCTAAAGGACCCACTATGATAACAATTGTTGGAAATAATACTAAGAGAGGGGGTGAATCAGTATTTAATCAAATCAATAACTTTTTCTTTTCATACTCTGATTTATATGCGCTACTTCAATGAAGGTAACTCACCTGTACACTCAACGATATTTAAGGCAACCAACGTATATCCAACAAACTTATGATTTAATTAATTCATCATATGTTGATCTTTAATCAGTGCATCAGTACTTCATTAACCATATAAATAGTAACCATGTGTAGTAATAACAGAACAAACCATCACACATAAGAAACACACATGAACACTAAGATTTAAGGTGGAAACCAAATGTGGGACAAAAACCACCTGTTGTTGTCTTCTTTTAATATAAGAAAAACCTGTTTACAATCTTGTACTGGTGCAAACTCATACCAGTACGCAGGCACCCACCCGCAGAAGGCTACATCCTTATCTCGTTCTCTAGTAACTATTAGAAGGGAGCTATAACCCCGTAGCTCTTGTACTAGCTTATCCATTAACTAATACGTAGGCGCCGACGTACAGAAGGCTCCAACCTTCACTCATTTTCCAGTTGCTATTGGAAGGGAGCTCTAACCCCCCTAACTCTTGTACTATCTGATCCATTTACTAGTACGTAGGCGCCAACCTACAGAAGGCTCCAACCTTCACTCGTTCTCTAGCTGCTACTGGAAGGGAGCTCCAACCTCTTGATCAAATCACCAGCCACTACTAGTAGGAAAATTCGACTTCCTCACTGAAGGCTCCAACCCTCAACATCCTCCAGGGACCATGTTTCATAAATTTTCAGACTGGATACTCCTGGAACACAACACCACAATCTGAAGGCCACATTTCATCAAATTTTCATACTGGACCCATAAAAAATATTGAATCTCAAAATCAATCACCACTGTTATACAACCAATCACTAAAAACCCATCATCACTAAAGCAAATCACAATCAATAAATCTGAACATTCAAAACACTATCACCAGAACACAAAGCAGAACCCAGAATTCTGCATCAACAATCAGAACCAACTACAACTTCAAACATCATATTTCATAATGTATATGCTACTTCGATGTGCCAAACCAGCGTGTATACACACTTTTATCAAAGCGAACCAGCGTATAGATCTGCAAATACTATCTTAAAAACTTCTCAAATATTCCATACTTCAGTCATACCCAGATCATAACATTTACAGAATAAAACATGCATTAATATTCAAATCTAGTCTATCCATGATCAGACCACATAATAATAATTCATTTTAGGCCTTATGATCCCGACCCATCATCCATCATCAACCACATAGATGCATCCTTAGATCAGATCAAGAAAAGCGTCAGAAACCCATAACATGCATATTTGATCTAACACTTCATAATATATTCAATACTTGCACACATGGCCTAATGATCTTCTCCTCCTTATATAGTTTTAGGCCTTTCTCAATACCTTGGACCAAAACCACTTAGGGCCAATACCTTGGACCAAATACCTCAGACCAATACCTCGGACCAAATACTTCGGACCAATACATCGGACCAAATACCTTGGACCAAATACCTCGAACCAATGCCTTGGACCAAAAACTTGATTTTCCATCCCATACGTTCTTTTCCTTTTGTGAAAGTGTGTGTATACATATACGCTCCCTTTATTCTGTTAACCCGCGTGTATATGTTGCTTGGACAAAGTGAACTAGCATATGCTTCTTAAACCACTCTCTTTCTTCAATCTCTGGAGTCTGATCTGTAATCCTTTGTTGTTAACCTGTTGTACTGTGAACTATCATCTATGTGAGTTGCCATCAAGGACAACACCTGTATCATAATGCCAACAATTATGGTGTTTTCATCTATCTGTCCTTCAAATATGGGAATGTCAAAGTTAACTTGTACCTTAAAAGGAGTGGCACCTCTAGAGTGGCAGCTGGATGAAGATATGTTGCCTGTGGGTAGTCGTTGAAGGATCTGGGAAAATTTATCCATCATCGCGTTCCTTTATCGCTTGAGGGCTTCCTCGAGCAATATTTTTAAAGGATCTCCTTCCCCTCGTCTTTCTATTCTTCCGCCATGGGAGGTCGTCGAGGTTTGCGAGCCTGGTCTTGTAAAGGTTCAACCACTTCCAGCCCTAACTCCTTATATGATCCAAATTTAAACAGGAACACAACAAATTACAGAGATATGCAGCGGAAATAATACTTCATTTCATTACTGTAAAATACCGAAATATGCTTACAAACAGTAATGGAAATAAACTAGATAGGGCGATGGTAGCTTATCTCTGAGAAGATATGTGGCAGCTACATGCCTCTGAACCATCTTACAATGAGGCTATAAGGCCTATTTATTGTTGAGAAACAATGGAAAAACCTAAACATCCAAAAACCTAATCCTAGAAGATGTAACGCCAAATTGTGGGCCCTGTTTGGGTAAATTGGTACATCAACTTCCCAGGGTTGTAACTTTGCATATGATCTATGTTTGATGTGCACAATATCTCGTTAGAAATATCTATCTGAGAACTATAACTTCGGGAAGAGCAACATGGGTCCATGGACCCATGTTGCTCCCAGTTTTCCCAAAAAACATTGTTTAGGGCCTCAAAACGGCTCTGGAAGTTTAGGACCCTAAAAACTGCTAAAAATAGTAAGTTGTGCTACAATTAAGGAAACTGAAAAATGCTGAGAGAAACAATAGTGGGGGTCCAAGTGGACTTTGCAGGTGGCCACAAATATCCACTTGGATCATTCCTCCCCCCTTAGGAAACAATTGTCCCCATTGCGTTGAGTTCCTCCATGAGATGAGGAAACTTCTGCTGAACTTGGTCCCTGGTGAGCCACTTGCCTTGGTGAAGGATTGGCTTGCTTTGACAACTCAATATAGTTAGATATTCTGTTGGCGAGTGTTCTTGATCTGTGTGTCCATGATCCAATTAGTTGCAGCTTGTTCCATGTAGTATGGATTTAATTCTGTGGGTGTGAGCTATTCTACAATGTCGGATGTGTCTAGTAATGGTGGAAAGTATGGCCGAAGGTGGCCCACATTGAACAATGGGTGTAGGCCAAGGAATGGGGGAATGCTGAGCTCAAATGTACTATCTCCCATAGCCTTAGTAATGGTGTAAGGACCATATCAGAGTGGTCTCAGTTTCCGATAGGCTCCAGTAAGGCACTCCTTTTACAAATGCAACCAGACTTTGTCGCCCACCTGAAACTTGTGTGGCACCCGATGTTGATCATGTCGCTGCTTGTACTTGGTATTTAATTTCTCCAGAATGTCATGGACCTGCTAGCGAATATGTTGGATGTGCTCAATGAATCTGGTTGCCTTGTCTGTTTCGGACTGGACATGAGCCGAATCTATGTGAGTAGTTGCAAGTGGCATGGCCACATCAATGGGGCATAGTGGTTGGAATCCCAAGCCCACCTGAAAAGGGTTATGGCCAGTCGAGTTGTGAAGAGCTTGGTTGTAGCTGTGCTGAACATAGGGGAGGCTCTCGTCCCATGTGCGTGGATGCTTTGAGTTGTACATGCACAGAATGTGTACAGTCATCCTGTTGACAACCTTTGTCTGACCATCAGTTTGAGGATGGAAGGCTATGGACTTAGTGAGTTTGGTGTCCAACATTGACCAAAGACTAGACCAAAATGTACTGAGGAACTGATTGTCTCAATCTGAGATGATAGACTGTGGGATCCCAAAGTGCACCCACACTCGTTCAAAGAAGATTTTAGCAGTGGCTTCTGCTATGATATTCTTCTTGCAGGCCGCCATAATGGCCATCTTCAAGAACCTGTTGACAACCACAAACACAGTCATTTCCATGCTTAGTGGAAGGAAGGCCTGACATGTAATCCATGGAGATGGATTCCCGAGGTCGACCAGGGGTAGGCAGCGAAGTATAGAGGCCTTGCTTCTTGATGATCGATTTGGAAATGGTGCAGGAAATACATGATCTGATGTACTTCCCGACATCCTATCGAAGATTTGGCCAATAGAAATACTTTTGCAGTACTGCCACCATTTTCTCGACCCCGAAATGCCCAGTAGCCTGACTGTAGTGTGCTTCCCAAATCATCTTAGCATACTCGCTTGAAGGAACACAAAGGTGACCCAGGTGGCATAACAGGGCATCCTGGAGGTGAAAATCTAGAACATGCCGGCCCTCCAAGAGTTTCTGGTATGTGTGGCTGAATTCTGGGTCGCTTTTGTAGAGAAGTGGCCAATCAGAAGTCTCGTGCCCACAAGAGTTGAGCACGGTGGTTAACACCATGATCGGTGGTTGACTGAGGCAATCTACAACATTATTGGTGCTTCCCTTCTTATACTTGATATTCAAATGGAATTGTTGCACGTATGTAGACCACTTCTGATGGCGATCATTCTGCAAATTCCCTTAGGTCTGTATGAACTGCAGGGGTCAGTGGTCTATGTGGATGACCGTTTCCTTCCCCAAAATGCAATGCTTCCATTGCCAGTAGGCCTGCACAATGGAATACATCTCTTTGTCATAAGTGGGATACTTCCAGACTGTGTCTAAAAGTGTCTCACTGTGATATGCCATTGGATGCCTGTGTTGAGTGAGGACTGCCCCAATAGCATAGTCAAAGGCATATGTCAAGACCTCAAATGGTTGTTGCAAATCTAGTAACATGAGCACTGGTGTCGTGCAAAGGCGATCTTTCAACTCTGTGAAAGCCTTCTGTTGAGATTCAAACCAAAAGAATTTATCTTTCTCTCCTCCCTTGGTGACTTGACTCAAGGGCCAAGTGATATGAGAAAACCCCAACACGAACTTGCGGTAGAAGTTGGCAAGACCTAGAAAGCTGTGGAGCTCTGTCAGAGTGGTTGGAGATGGCCAATCCTGAATGACTTTGATCTTGGCTAAATCCACATGCACCCCCTGTTCATCAATAATATATCCCAAATACTGAACCTGGGTCATGCCAAAAGTTCATTTCTCCAAATTGGCACATAGCTTGTGTTGCCACAGTGCTTGGAGAACCTGTCAGATGTGGTGGAGGTGCTCTTCCCAATTCTGGCTGAAGATCAGAATGTCATCCAAGTATACCACTACAAATGAGTTGGTGAATGGCTGCAAGATGTCATCCATTAGCCTCATGAAGGTTGCAGGAGCATTCGTCAATCTGAAAGACATAACCAACCATTCGAAAAGGCCCTCCTTGGCTTTGAAGGCAATCTTCCACACATCAAAGGGTTCGATTGGTACCTGGTGATATCCTAACTTCAGATCGATCTTGCTGAAATATTTTTCCCCCTTTAGTTGGTCCAGGAGGTCATCAATCCACGGGATCGAGTACCTATTATAGAAAGTGATCTTGTTCAGCGCCCGATAGTCAATACAGAGTCTCCAAGTCCCATCTTTCTTCTGTACCAACACAATCAAGCTCCCACAAGGCGATGAACTTGGACGGATGTGACCTTTCTACAGCAGCTCCTGAATCTGCCTCTTGATTTCATCGTTCTCCAGAATGGAGTGCTGATAGATTTGTCCATTGGGTAGCAGTGCACCTGGGGTCAGATCGATGGAGTGCTTGGCCTGACAGTGCAGAGGAACCCCTGCAGGGGAGGTGAAGATGTCCTCGTACTCCTCCATGACCTTGTCCATTTGTAGTTGTCGTGCGAAGGGGCCCTGTCTGGAGGTCGTGGTCACTGTCTTCTTCTTTCCTTGAGGGCGTATCATCATGAAAACAAATTTCCTGGTTTTGAAAATTAGCTTACTGCATTGTTTTGCAGTAACCAAAGAGATGGCGATAGGTGGGGCTACCTCCGATATCCTATACAACTTATTTCCCAATGTAATAATAACAGCACGGGGCCTTGATTCATACACGATATGTCACTTCCACAAGTATGGTTGTCCTAATAATACATCACAAGCTTCAAGGGGAGAAATGTCACACAATACCTCATCTGTGAAGGGCTTGATGTTGTATGGAAGGCGACACTGCTGACTCATGCAAAGATCTCGTCCTTGGTGAAGCCACCTGATGGTGTATGGTTGTGGATGTGTTGTGGTCAGTAAGCCCAACCGCTTCATGACCTCTGCCGAAATGAGGTTGTTTTGGCTCTCACTATCGACAATGAACTATAGCTGATCCGAATGGAAAATGGCATCAACCCATGGTACTCATCCACTCATATTATTCATTGACCCATGGAATTTACCCATGGTATTGTAAATGGCATCCACCTGTGGTATTGTAAAATCCACCCATGGTATTCATTCACCCATGGAATTGACCCGTGGTATTGTAACTGAAAAATACTATAAGTAACAAGTCACATTTTGTAAAAAGACAAATTGTCTGCCACAATGTAGCCTTTACAGTTCAGAGGCATGTAGCCACCACATCTCTTCTCAAAGATAAGCTACCATCGCCCTAGCTAGTTTATTTCCATCACTGTTTGTAAGCATATTTCAGTATTTTACATTAATGAAATGAAGTATTTTTTCCGCTGCATATCTGTCTTTATGGTTATCTCTGTATTTTGTTGCGTTCCTGTTTAAATCCAGATCAGTGGGTTCTAATAAAAAGTTTCTTTGTGGTTTTGTTTATTGGGCATTCTCCTATTTTTCTTCTAGCAATTCAAGTTTTCAAATCTTGGGGGTCTCTCCCCCCAAGATCCATTTCAATCTTTTAGATCTTGAGGGCCTTCCCCCCAAGATCCAGATTAGTGGTATCAGAGTAGGTTATGATTCCATGGGAATGAGGGTTTGATGCATATTTCAGTTTCAAATTTTGTAACAATATTCAACAAACTTCAGGCATGTGCTACAACCTCCACAGAGCACTTTCTTGGGTCAAGCAGGAAGAAATTTTCTTTTCTCATTTTTTTGCAAGAATTTTTTTTGGGCGGCGACTTTGCAGATCATATCTGAAATATTTGGTACAAAATTTACAAAAACAAATACCAAATCTGGATTCCTCTCGAAAAATCACCTAATTTCAAAAAAAAGGGTCGAATCGGAGTTCAGATGTGGGAGATATCGTTGATTTAAAATCAGCGATTTTATCAGAATTTTTGTGACGGCGGAACTGTTGCAGCACAAATCTGAGATCTCATAGTGTCTAGATAAGGATTTCCAACTCATGGGAAAATGCAAAATGATCCTTCTGCTTCCAAAAACAGGTTATAATAAATATTCTGAGTTATATTGGCCGAGTTATGCCCATTTTAATTCTAGAGCAGGATTCGGAGTGGGTTCCCATTGGAGACATGCCCTCCCACCCCAAGCTATGTAGGCACCTGCTACTTCATCAACAACCAACATCACGGTTATGGGTCAACCACATAAAATCCTTGTCATCGAAGTCCATTTGCTAGGCCGCACACTGTCAGACTCATAGTTGGTCACAAGCATTACAGGGTATCTCTATCCTCAGATCTTTGTTTATCAGGGTTTTGGGTTAACCACATAAAACCCTTATCTTCAGTGGCTCTTCATATTCACCAAAGGCTTCGCAGGAGGGAACTTTACGCAATGGGGACCATTGCTTCTTAAGGAGGGAGGAATGATCCGAATGGAAAATGGCATCAACCCATGGTACTCATCCACTCATATTATTCATCAACCCATGGTATTGTAAATGGCATCCGCCCGTGGTATTGTAAAATCCACCCATGGTATTCATTCACCCATGGAATTAACCTGTGGTATTGTAACTGAAAAATACTATAAGTAACAAGTCACATTTTGTAAAAAGACAGATTGTCCACCACAATGTAGCCTTTACAGTTCAGAGGCATGTAGCCACCACATCTCTTCTCAAAGATAAGCTACCATCACCCTAGCTGGTTTATTTCCATCACTGTTTGTAAGCATATTTCAGTATTTTACATTAATGAAATGAAGTATTATTTCCGTTGCATATCTGTCTTTATGGTTATCTTTGTATTTTGTTGCGTTCCTGTTTAAATCCAGATCAATGGATTTTAATAAAAAGTTTCTTTGTGGTTTTGTTTATTGGGCATTCTCCTGTTGTTCTTCTGGCAATTCAAGTTTTCAGATCTTGGGGGTCTCTCCCCCCAAGATCCATTTCAATCTTTTAGATCTTGAGGACCTTCCCCCCAAGTTCTGGATCAATAGCGGGAAGCCCTTTACCCAAAAAAAGCATGATATATTATATTATGTAATTAATATACAGGATATAAACACATCCCATCCAAATAATGTCATAGCAAACATATTACAATAATAAAAACAGTCCATAGACCCAGAGCTATTCTAGAATAAACATAAGAAGACATAGATGATTACAACAAAACCGACCAAAAAAAGTATGCACATGGCATATCTGTTACTTCATCATAACATCTATCTGAGCGAGTGAGCACGCAGCATGTCCTTCCATCCAAGTGAGTGAATTGGCAGATGTTAAAACTAGTAGACATACAAAAAATATACAAAAAAGAGGGGGTATAGAAATTACCCAGGAAAAGGAAAATCTCTAACATCTAAAACATTGTGATTTAGAATTATTTCCATGTGCATATTACCAAAATTACCTAGTAGCCCCCTCTTCAAAAGCTCATCAACTTCCTTGTTTTGTTCTCTTCCAATATGCATAATAGTAGAATTGTTGAGTTGATTCCATAGTAGACTAATTCTCCCCAACCAACCCAGTAGCAAAGGATTGTTGATGTTTTCCCTACCCTTGATTTGATCTATGGTAATCTTGGAATCCCCATAGATATGTATAATAGGGATACCAAGGAAGTTGGTGAACCATAGGAGGCCCCATAAAGCCATTGCTTCACAATTCATTTGAAATGGCAATCCAAAAACCACAACCACATGTGTTCTGTTGCGCAACACCATCAAAAAAACCCATTGGATATTCCATATGAAGACCTTCCTGCTTGTGTTGTGTTTTTTTGGAACATGATTCATAAGAAGTGTACATGGAAAGATTAGATAAAGTACTTTCAAAAACCTTATAGAAATCTTCTGTGGAGTTCTGAAAGATGCATTTATTCCTCCATTTCCATATATCCCAAAAAAATATAAGTGGAATGGATCTCTAAATTGTCTTCTGAGTACTCCACCACTTCATACAATCCACAATACAGTCATGTTGTATATAAGGAAAACCGATATGTGATGACAACCTTTTCCATACCTGAACCTTATGTTGACACTTGAGGAACATGTGATTGTTGTTTTCCGCTTCCATTCTGCAAATAGAAAAAATACAGGGACCATGCCACTGCCTCTTTTGCAAATTCTCCCATGTGATATTTTTATTATGGAATACCAATCATGAAAAAAGGATGATTTTGTTTGGGATTTTGGTCTTACAAAAAGAATATAAAACATGTTTCTCACCCTGTCAGGCATCCCCGATATAGAGTGAAAGATATGTATCAGCAACAATGATGTTTCCAGACTTCATCTTCCCTATCCAAATAAGATTGTCATGAAATCCCGCATGACATATCCCAATATGTTTCATACCAGCAACAATTCAGTTCCATTCCTAGTCCCATTGCCCAAATAGAGCCAACTCCTGTGCATTTTTCCAAACTTGGTAGGGACCCCGCCATTGTGTAATGGCTTGACTCCAGAAATGATCCAGGTGGATATTGGTGGCCACCTGCCAAGTCCACCCGGACCCCCACCTCAACATTTTCAGTTTCCTTAATTATAGCGCAGTTTACTATTTTTAGCAGTTTTTTGGGTCCTGAACTTCCGGAGCCGTTTTGAGGCCCTAAACGACGTTTTTTGGGAAATCTTGCTCCGCGATTTTTTAGATCATTGCGTAAAGCTCCCTCCTACGAAGCCTTTGTTAAATATGAAGAGCCACTGAAGATAAGGGTTTTATGTGGTTAACCCAAAACCCTGATACATGAAGATCCGATGATAGAGATACCCTGTAATGCTTGTGACCAACTGTGATGCTGACAGTGTGTGGCCTAGCAAATGAACTTCGATGAACTGTGGGTTTGTGGATGACCCATAACCATGAAGAACGAAGATCCGAGGATAGAGATACCCTGTAATGCTTGTGACCAACTGTGATACTAACAATGTACGGCCTAGCAAATGGACTTCGATGAAGTGTGGGTTTGTGGATGACCCACAACCGTGATGTTGGTTGCTGATGAAGTAGCAGGTGCCTACATAGCTTGGGGTGGGAGGGCACATCTCCAAATAACCCAAGCCGATTGCTGCTATGTTGAAACTGATGAATGTGAAGCAGGTGCCTACTAAAGTGGGGTGGGAGGGCACGTCTCCAATGGAACCCACTCCGAATGCTGCTCCAGAATTAAAATGGACATAACTCAGCCAATAACTCAAAATATTTATTATAACCTGTTTTTAGAAGCAGAAGGACCATTTTGCATCTTCCCATATGATGGAAATCCTTATCTGGGCACTTTGATATCTCAAATTCGTGCTGCAACAGTTCCGCCATCACAAAAATTCTGATAAAATAACTGATTTTAAATCAGCGATATCTCCCACATCCGAACTCCGATTCGACCCATTTTTTTTTTGAAATTGGGTGATTTTTCGAGAGGAATCTAGATCTGGTATTTGTTTTTGTAGATTTTATACCAAATGTTTCAGATATGATCTGCAAAGTCGCCGCCCAAAAAAAAATTCCTGCAAAAAAACTGAGACTGAAATATGCATGAAACCCTCATTCCCATGGAATTGTAACCTTCTCTGATACCACTGATCCGGATCTTGGGAGGAGGCCCCCAAGATCTAAAAGATTGAAATGGACCTTGGGAGGAGAGACCCCCAAGGTCTGAAAATTTGCAATGGATCTTGGGGGAAAGACCCCAAGATCTGAAAGTTTGAAATTACCAGAAGAAAAATATGAGAATTCCCAATAAATAAAACCACAAAGAAACTTTTTATTAAAACCGATAATAACTGTAAAGGCTACATTGTGGTGGACCATCTGTCCTTTTACAAAATGTGACTTGTTACTTATAGTATTTTTCAGTTACAATACCACGGGTCAATTCCATGGGTGAATGAATACCATGGGTGGATTTTACAATACGACAGGCGGATGCCATTTACAATACCATGGGTAAATTCCATGGGTCAATGAATAATATGGGTGGATGAGTACCATGGGTGGATTTTACAATACCATGAGCGGATGCCATTTACAATACCATGGGTAAATTCCATGGGTCGATGAATAATATGGGTGGATGAGTACCATGGGTTGATGCCATTTTCCATTCGGATCATACTACTAAACTAATGGTTCATGGGCTTGATCACGTGAAGTGAATCATATTTCCAATGCAGCCATCAGTGCATTTGTTGACCCATGTTGGTGAAGGCTTGGTCCGCGAGCAACCTAGTTACACGAACCAACAAGCAAGAAATATATAACAATGAAGACAACCACACTTTTTGTTTCAAAGTGCCCACAGGACATAAGTGAGTACAAGTGTATGATGAGTAGTATGTGGATTTATCATGAAGCCATGTGACACTGCATGAAACTTTGAAGCATAAGCACACTCTTGATTGTGACATGCAAACAGATGAAATAAACAAAGACAAGTTGCATCGTGCACGCGCGCTTCCAATGTAAGATTCCTCCAATGCATGAGCAATATGATCGTGTAGTTTGAGTGGAGGAAGTATGATCTATGTGTGAGATGGATCTTCAATGCATACAGATGAGTGATGAGGAGTCTTGGTTGATTGAACTGTTTCCTAATCGGAAGTGAGACTAACACCAAGAGAGAAAGGACCTAACATAACCATTAGCTGGGGCTGAAGTGCCTCAACAGTCTTGTGTGTTTCAACTTCATCATCAGATAGATCATCATAAACTAGTGGCTTCGAAAGATCAACTACGATAAAGTCAGGATCGTCATCAAATATGGAAGTAAATGGATCACGACCGCCACAATAAAAAAAATCAATGATTTCATCGACATCCTCATGATCAGATGAATCAAAGAGAGGGGTAGATGAAAAGCGAACAAACTCATCCTCTGTGTTTTTGGAAAATATAGTTGAAAGATCAAGTGGGTTTTCAATGAATAACTTATCCTCTCCATTATCGAATGATGGACCAACATCCTGTGTGTCCTACGAGTGATCAATGTGCATCTGTGGATGGAGATACACATGCAAAATCATGGATGGCAAGTTCACCAAAGATGTGAGGGAAGAATGAAGGAGGCTCAAATGGAAGGGAGTCAACTTTCGTCGAGTGTTGGTGCTCAATTTCTCACTCATACTCTTCATGAATGACAACGCATATTGGTTGTGAAACACCAACTCCATCAAAGTCTTGTTCCTTGTTCACAACAAGTGTAGAGTCCAGAATGGAAGAACACAAGATAATATCATCTGGAGGAATGGCAGAGTGTGAAGACGGAGGTTGTGGAAGAAAATGCACATGACAACTCAAAGGACTCACAATCAAATTTGTGTGAAAATTAAGTGAAGTGATGTTGGGAGGATGTGAAAGTTGAACAGGTGTGTGAGCATGATCCTCAACATCACTCGACAGTGGTGGAGTTGTTTGATGAGGGGATGGTAGGAAGCCACTCGTGACAGTGACCGCATCTGGCTGAGATTGTGTAGCTCCCTCACTGAAGAAGGTTTAGCGAGGCTTGATTTCGAACTTCTTCTTGGGATGAGCAGATTTCTTAATATAATACTGGAATCGCTCCTAAAGATAGAGAAATTTCATCTGACTCCTCAGAGCTTGAAACTGCAAGTCACGAAAGCACTGCCAAAAATCCATAATCAGTTCATGTGGAGCCTTCGGTTGTTGTAGCAGTTTTTGGTCAAGATGGTCTGGATCAAAATGATAGAAAGTGTGTTTAATGAGATCATCAAAGTACTCAAATGAGTGCATGTTGTCAACTGGTAAGCTGAACAACCATCGAAGTGGAGATTCATGAAGTGCGTATGCAAGAAGCAAGCTGGCCTGTTCACCAGAATACCCATATTCCTCATGAAGCATGGAGAGAAAACCATGTAAGTACTTATGCGAGGCCACTTCACCTTCACCATCATACCTTTAAGTGGAAAAGTGATCAAAAAACTCCCTCGTGATGGTGACATCTTCATCATTCGAAAAACATCACAAAGGGAGAAGAGTGCAAGAATTCATGAAAGATATGCAAAGGTTGAGAATCGAATGAGAGGACAGAGCATGTCATCTGGCCCTCCTTCTAGCGCCAGAAATGTTGACAGTGTTGGACCTACCAACATGTTAGGGGATTTACCTGCTAAGAAGTCCCAATTAGACCTTAGACCATTTGGTGTAGGAGTGTCAGCAGTGGGTGGTATCGTAATGCCTTGACCGTGATTTTGCACAAATGCAAGTAAGATAACTCTGTTGGTAGCAAGGGTGTGACAGTTGTAGTGAGTCAAGGAAGGTGAATGAGAGGTTCTAACACATGGGGGTGGAGGTGAGTGCACCCCTTGGAAACCTGTAACAGTACTCAACTTAGAATGGAACACACGAGCAAAGATACATCACAACATGGAAGGCAAGTTAGCGAGAAATCCAAATTGATGCTTTAACCAACAACACATTTCAGAAAGATTCATACATAGCTATACAAAATAGTCTATACATGCATGGGTAGGCAAACCAACACATATATCATTTAGAGTAAACCAGATAGCATAGAATACAATACAAAATATGCATGAAATGTGTTGGCTCTCACTATATAAAGAAGTGTAAATTCCTTTCATACAATACATCCATGTCCAACCACTAGTTCTAATAATGGAACGTTATAGCAACATCCGCTTGCTCCTCCAAAGAGATGTACTAGCTCTGCGCAGTGGAGAATCCAAGGCTCATTACAATACTATCCATGCTCTCTCTAAGATAGTCTTATCAAAATCTTGGCTGACTGAAAGCCTTTACAATGAGTTATGACATTCCCCTTTGTGACAGTTCAACTACCCTTATGACTCTTCATCTACTATATGACTGTTACATCCAACTATCACAACTTGACTTACACTTGACATGACTTTACATTACAATGCACATATTCCCATGTGAAACAAAATGGCTTGAGAAAGTCAAGCTATACATCACTCTAACTTAGACAACCATGGAAGTCCAACTCCTCAACATCCTCATGCTGATCAATAGTAACATACCGATGCCAAGATCAGTAGTCCTTGATGGTGTCCATGTGCTCTGCGGTGACATCTGTCTGAAACTTGACTCTTGTCTCCATAGCATCAGGTATACTGCTCGGGCTCCTCTGTCTAACTCATTTGAAAGCATGTGCGTCATTATCTTCAATGCGACCGGACCAGCAACATACTTTTGCATGATGTATGCACTAATGGGAAAGTATGGGCTGGTGGAAATGTGCATCAACTTCTTGAAGTACAAGTCAATGTCTAGTCAGACTTGTTTCTTTGTCTTCACCTGGGTGAGAGTCCCAATATATGGGATCACATGCGTGTGTACCAAAACATCCATACTCTTGAATACTCGTGCATGGGAAGCATGTATGCTAGTGATGAGCTCCAAGAGCTCTTCATAGTTCTGGTTCTGACTCTGGATACGTGCCTTCAGCTTGACCGCATTGGCCATCATCATCTTGGGCAAGTGAAGTGGGGCTCCCTTGTATTTCATCCTCCATGTTTTCATGTCATCAACAATAGCATGCAAGTTCATCAAGATACGTGCTCTTCTAAAACATCATTGTTGCTATCCGTTGAGATGGATGACTGCCTTATGTATGGTACCAAATTTGGAGTACAATGCTCACATAATTATGTTAAGGGACAATACTTCATCTAGTATTTCCTTCTTCAGTTCAGCTCAGGTAGATGTTATCACCAAGTCTCCTCCTTGCTTGGCCACTTGTAGCTCCTTCGCCCTTCGCTCATTCTGAGCTATCAGAAAGCAAACACTTGAGCTAGTGGCTTCAGCATACACTCTAGTTGCATCGGCCAAGGCTGATGGATGTTTGTGCACATCAGTCATTATCACTCATTCCTCAACTTGCGCAGGAGATGTATGATCCTCCGGAGTTGACACTCTGCGAGACTACACAACTCTATGTTGAGATTCATCGAATGAGATGTTGTGCATCTCTTCTTCCAGCTGATTACCAAGGATCTTAGTGCCTCCTTGGTCACTTGAAAATTTCTCATCATCTGGATGCGGTGAAGCAGGTAAGTCGACCTCTTGGTGATGCGGCATGAGGTCGGCTTCTTGTTCCAACTCTTGTTGCTCAATGTTTGCATCCAACTGTTGGAGTGCTTGTTCTATCTCATGAGCGAAGTCTTTCTCCTCCAACAGTTCACCTTGTTCACCTAATTTCAGCTGTTCTGATAAATCAACTACTTGTACAGTCGATGTTTCATTTATTTGCACATGTTCCACCCCCTGTTATACCTATTGTTGTTGTGCTTCCCTCTTCTGTTTGCACAACTCTTGTTCCTTCCAGAGTTGTTCTTTCAACTCATGCAACTCCTTATCTGCTTCTTCCATTCTTCTCTTATCCCTCTGCCTTTGCATGATTCGCATGTCGCGCTGGTGTCCCTTTGCCTCTATATCCATAACTGCTTTCTCTACTAATGGATCTGCTCGGAACTTGCAACTTTGCTCCTCCTCCATGCGATCAACAATCTTCCTCTTCCCTTGTCACGCACTAGTATGCTTGCCTCTGTTGCTACTAGTGCTCTTCATGATGTTGCTTCATGTTGTTTCGCTAACCACTCCACAACAAAGCTGACCTATTCATTGGGTCTGGAGAAACTATAGCAATATCTCCATGGGTCCTCCTCGGCCCAATGAAATGCTCCGTGGATCTAGTTGAACTGAACTCTCGTGCAGTGATCCTTCATAATACAATGTGGGTCATATGGATTGTAACTTCGGAGGTCGAATGGATACTTCTTCATATGTTCCGCTTCGACATTCGCTTGCTTGATACTCTGAATCTCATATAACCCAATCCACAATGGAAGAGCGAGTCAAGGTGCCTTCTTCTTCTGGTGCAGTCTAATTTTCAATCCTACTGAGATGTGATAAACTACTTCTTGCATAACAAGTATGTCCAAGGAAAACTTTGCTAGAGCATGCGAAGGCTTCTCCGTGCTAAACATTTGGATGAAGGTGCCAGATGGTGTGGCATACCAATCAACAATGTCTACCAATGCCTCCATTGCTTCCTTTGACATGTAGGGTGGATCATGTTCGAATATCATATTGTAAACTAACGTGAAAAAATGATCGGACAACCATGCGATTACTCCTCTAAAGCTACATTCGAACATCAACTTGAAATATGTGTTCAAAACAATCTTCGTCAGTGACCATGCCCACTGCAAGCTCAGGAACTCCTGCCAGGCACATATTGCATCTAAGATGTAGGTGAACATGTAAATCTCTGCATGCATACCTCTGAGTGATTGTCGAGCCTTCATTACTTGTTCCTTCAGCTGATGAGCCAACATGCTGGACCAGTTACATGGTTTTCCTTCTTTGGCTAGTTGGTCCAGCACGATCACCGAACTTTGTGGGAAGGCTTGTGTGCCTTCTTTGCCATACAGTCGACATGCAAATATGACCAAGTATTGATATGCCTTTCATAGTATCTTTGTCTTGTACATCTGGTTGGGTGTCAACCTAAATCAAATCGACTCCTTAACCAAGTTCTTCAAAATGTATATGGAGTTAGCACTACTATTGGGTAAGCTTAATGGTGTCCTCATGATAGTAGCGACTTCTAAAATCTGATACATCTCATCATAGTCTCGTGCCGAGAAGGTTGCAAGCTTCATCCCACTGAAATTGCTCAAGGTCATCGTCTCGGGATCAATGTGAGAGACGATCTAGTATATCATGTCCGCGCATGGGAATGCGGGGTATCTGCATGCAATCTCGTACAAGCTAGACTTGTGAATTTTCACGTACACTTGACAGTCTTCGAGGTATTCCTCAAAAATGCCTATGATTGCTTCATTAGCCTCTTACCACTTCAGATTGATGTCCTTGTCTAGAAATAGTTTGGTATCTTCATAGATCAGTAGACTAGAGGACACTCGCTCAACTACTACTCCAGTTGCATTTTCGTCAATGTCCTGTGATCCTGCTCTCTTTGAGACCATTGATCCTTTACTGCTAAGAGGTGGATGAACACGTAAAATATCTGAAGACAAAGAAACATGCATGGCAAGAAATCTGTTAGCAAAAACCAAAGCAAATTTAAGGAATGACATAGCACATACCTAGGGAACTGATAAGCAAGATTGCATAATTTCTTCTGGGACGCTAGGTAACTGGCTACTAAAACTGTGCAAAAAGGTAGACTGGGTTATTTGGGAGGCAAGATTGGCTATTGGATTTGTGCAATGTGCAATCTATACTAGTTGCTGACTGTTGGGATTTCGCAATGCGCAATTCCAGCTAGGAGTGATTACAGGCTCAGGGACTGAATTGCGCAATTTTCTGGGTTAGCAGTCACTGTCCCTCATAAATATGCAAAACAGTCTTGGAGGATAGTGCTTGGGCATATATACACATTTTTGGAGAGGAAGACAGAGCCTTCCTTCCCCAGATTGCGTAATGTTGTCTCAGTGAAGGAAGAGTCTGGGCCAAGTTTGGCCAGACTCGCCGATGGGAAACTGAAAGAAAATATGAAAGTGGATGCATGGTGACACTAAGTGAAAGAAGAAGTGATTTCTAGTGCATGCAAACATGAATGAAAGATTCAGTAGATAGATCAACATGCATGTGAGTGAAGCAAGTTGCCAATCGACGACCGTTCATACAAAACATTTTCATGCATGCGACAACAATGAGATAGCAACGAAAACTGAAACAGTGCTAGGACAAGCTAGTATACATGTAAACGACAACAAACATTCAAACAAATCAAGAAAACAACACTCACACAAGCGAAAACATTAAAAGAGACATAAATGCTGAAAAAGACAAGTTGAGGCCACTTACCCATGAATAGATGAGTTGGATGTGTCGAAGAGTCCTAGATGTGTTGTGGGATGTCAGAGCTCCAAGATTTATGTGAAAGAATGAGATCTGATGCGTTGAATAAATAATTTTTTAGCTCATGACACGCATGCCACAAATCTAGGAAAAAGCAACACTTGGAGGAAAGTTCCTAAACGAACTTTGAACGTAACCTCCAACTGCTAAAAATAGCTCCATGAATCATGGGATTCCTTTTGCATGTTGCCTTTTTCTATTCTGGAAAAAAGAAAGCCATGCATGCAAGTCAAGTTTCCTTGGTCCTCGGTGGAACTGGTCAACCCAACTTCTCATGCATGAAGCTACTCAACTACTTGAAGGAAATGCACATTTCTAGGTTGGAGTTGGGTTAGTTTCCCAAAAGATTTGTGCAATTTCTGGGCTGAGCAGATGACTTTTGCCCAGATTTGTGTAAATTCTAGGCTGAGCAACCCTATTGGGGAAAATTGTGCAATTTTCATTGTGAGGGTTGGCTGGCAGAATTGCGCAATTCTAGAGCTCAACAGGCTGGCACAATTTCTGGAGGGAAGGTTGGTTTCCCTCCAAAAATGCACAATTTCTTGGGGGAGATTCTTAAGCTATAGCTAGACGAAGTCCAGATGAACAACCTGTGAGGGGAATGCATAAAGCTTTGATCGCCAGGCTACCTTTATGCAAGAAAAAGATTGAATCTTGTGTACTTGAAGAAGCAAGACAAGGTGTTGTGGAAAGTTGGTAAGGAGGCTCCAAAATGAAGATAAGGCAAAATTTTGGAGGGTGGTTGTAGCCGTTGCAACAGGAATATATATTGATCCTGTCATAAAGCCTCTTGTAAGAGGCTTCCAAGATTATGAAATTTTTATAAATTCAGAACCTTTTATACTAACCACGATATAATGTGAAGTTTCTATATAAATTTAGAAATATGTCAGTAGTGATTTTCTTATTAATATAATGATGATTAATTGTGAATGAATTGAAAATTACACTTATTTGAAAAAAAGGGTGATAAGGGGAACGCACCAGCCTTAGAGTAGTCCAAAGAGGCTCGTGAGGAAGAGCTTACTAAAGAAGTAATTTGTATGTCTCCTAATCCAATCCAAACAATAAAGAAGTTTCAAATGAAAGAAAAAAAGAAACTTAATTCTTTTGTTTTGATTGAGCTTTAGACAATGAGATAAAAGGAGAAATCAGAATCTTGGTGCAACAAGTTCGTCAATATGGGGTGAGCAACTCATTTAATTATCCCATTTATTTGTTTATGATTTAGTTATCTCATCCTTTATAAAAGAAACTCATATTTTTGCAAGAGTTTTTGGCGGAGTACAATCCTCATACTATGACTATGGGGGTTAACGTTGGTAGTAGCACCGATGCTCCACATGTGAGTGAGTCATTGGTCATTGAGACCAGTACCCTGCTCAGCCACCCACAACAAGATCTGCACCCCCTGTACAATGCACATCAAAATCTACACATATGTTATGGATGCAGAGCATGATCTGATTGCACAATTTGAAGCGAGATTTCTTAGATGTTCCTATGTTACTAGCATGGGAACACCACCAATCACATTTTTGGTAGAAGATGAAAATGTCCCCATGAAAATAGTGAAACATTTAGGTATTTAAGAAGTGTTTTCAATATTAAGTACAATCTAATTGAAATTAACGTATAATTTGTGATTATTTTAAACTAATGATAATATCATTTTGCAAGAAATGATGTATTTTATAGGTGTTTGTATGATGTAACCTTGGAAATATTTGGTCCAACCATTTGTACAAACTAGAAAACAAAAAGTTCCAAGTTAAAATATGAACTTATTAACATGATGGTTCACTTGTTATGTGAGGGTACCTTCAACAAATTTTGAGTTACCTCAAAGGCATACCTACATTTAAAATATTTATGGGACAATTATAGGTCTCAATTGGAAAGGGTCAAGTCACATGTGTTCCTTCCAACAATTCTAAGTATGCATACGAGAAGGCACTTCGAAAAGTAGGGAGAGTGCTCGTGAAATATACACATGAGAAGGAACTTCAAAAAGAAGGGAAGACTCCACCTCGACCAGGAAGGTATGAAGCACTTTTAATAATGTAATTATGATGTTGTATCATCATTGCGACATTTAATTAATTTTTTCAATGTTTTAAATATAGGATACCAGATACTTCTAAAGCCAAAATGGATAGAATAACCAAACATGGGCAACATCATCTTTGCCCGAGTGGTTACTCGAAACTGGCCACAAAATTTGTAAGTATACAAAAAAAAAAATTGCATCCAAATTATAAATTATTAACAATTTTAATTGAATATCATAGAAGAAGAAAAAATTATTTTCTCATGTAAAATTATAGGGGTCACAATTCAAATAGGCTCCCATGAAAGAAGAACTAAAGATTTCTTTCAAGCATGGCTGTCAAGTCGTGGTTGAACTTAGGACAAGCTTGGCATCTTCACGGTCTTCCACCACCCAACCTAACACTCAGGCAAATAAAAGCAACAAATAGCATTTATAAATCATTAATTGTAAAATCTATTGGTTATTATTTTTTCCCATAAAGTAATGTGCTTGATTGTAAAAAGTAGGCAAGCAATATAGATACAACACATGAGCCCATTGATAGTGAAGTTCTTGATCTTGAGACTGATATTCCTCTAGGTACTGGTAATATTTCATGTGCTATAAAAAAATTGTAGTATGGAATACAATTAAAAATATTTAAATGAAAACGATGTATTAATTATAACCTTTCTTGTTTCTACATTAAAGCATGTACATGATGAGGCCATAGAAGAGGAGGAACATATGACCACATCGAAAAGTATTCTGCTTCCCTCCATTTCTAAAGCAGGAGAAGAACACTCTACTACTCTTTTTATTAATAAAATATTTGTAATAATAATAACTATAAATATGAATTTAACATTTCTTTCTTATTGCAGTTAATGCTCAAACCCACTTGAGGTAGCATAGTCATAGGACTAGGTCAACAACAAGACATATTACACTATAGACCACAACAACTGAATGTTCCCAGATCAAGACATCCTTGCTAACTATATATTAAACAAGAGAAAGAAACTTGATAAAAAAATGACTGTGTGTGTCTATTTAGAGCTTGTTTTTTAGTACTGTTAGCCTCCTGCTGCAGCAGGTTACTCATATTTCATGATTGAAATTTTTACAGACCAAATATGTCATACTTTACATGCTGCAATGCTCCATATTTGCTTAACAGTCTCCAAGAGAAGAAGGCTACTCAGAGTTCATCTAACTGCTTTCCAAATTTTGACAAGTTATTCTAGTGTTGTACAATTTTCAGTTAAAGGGAGGTCCAAACAGCTTAATCTTGGTCTCCCTAGGTTTCAATTTCCTATTTTAGAATATAGAGAATGAAAATCTGTCAAACGCTTAATCTTGGCAGATTCTTAGATATCGTAGAGAATCAAAGGAGCCCAACAGCTTAATCTGGGCCCTCGGATGAAATAAGGGTAGTTTGTAGATAGGAAAGCATAAAAAAGAAAAATTGGAATGATGGGTTCCCAAGTCTAAGTGCACCCAAACCAAAAGAAGAAAAAATGTTAGGTAAATAGGCTGGGTAGGTAGTTTTGAGGTTGCAAGAATCTTGATTGCTAATCAGTTCCAGGTTTTCAGGTGTCATCTTTACTCAGGACACAATCACCAGGCAGTTCTATGTGAGAAGCTCAAAACAAGCATAACTAACTTCCTTTCTCCATCTCCCCCTAATCATTAACTAATTCCCCAAAAAGAGGTCAAGATCTACTTGATACCTCTTAAGTTCCATCATTTTCATGTCATTAGCTTGGGTGAAGATCTGCTTTACTCAAAGATATTCCATACTCTCTCTATAAGGTTCTCCCCTCGTTGCAGCCTAAGATCTCCCAAACTTAGCGCTTTTTTACCATCTCCATATTGACTACTGACATTATTATTTAACTCCCTATATTTTCCCATCCCCCTACTAAAACTATGTAAATCATCCCCTATGTAAATATCCCTCCCCTGGTTGAAAAATAGCCATAAGTACCCCCAGGAATTGTTCAGTTTATCTGAAACTTAGCAAGAGCCCTCATGCTGCCCCTTCAAACCATCTTCTAAATGCAATATACTCCTTCCAATGTATAAAATCCCTTTTTAGGTTATCGGACCCCTTCCGAGGCCTCAAATGCTTTTCTAACGCACGTACTCATTCCTTCCGACCGCAATAGACCCCTTGCCGATTTCCTTAAACTTTGCAGATCCTAGTAAGCCATCTCGCGTCGCCATATCGCAATATTTTCACCATATAAGTTATGCCCCATCCGTTGTTACCCGATGCGATATCACGATATCGGCGAACGGCAGTCGCAAGCATCGCATGTCCAAATAAAATACCTTCTCGTTCCCCGCCGACGCGATATTGCGATCGCATCGGAAGAAGTTCATCGCATCGCCTTCAAGCATGAGCACCCCACCACGTAACATCTGTATCAGGGACCCACCGCTGACATCAGCAGGCTGACGTCATCCACCATACTTTTGACGTCATGCTGACGTCAGCAGCCAAAAAAACCGAAAATTCGCGCAGGAAGAAAAATCGCACTTCGGAGCTCCGGAACAAGAAACAGAGGCAATTTTCGATGTGCGATTATCGTGAAGCGCTAATCGCGCATCGCTACGGGAAATATGCCGTTTTGGGGAATCTTTATGGAATCTTTTGATTCCTTGGCCCGTTTTGCGCCGAAAAAGCCCGAAATCGCCCGATTTTTCCAAATCAATCCAGTTTAAAGATAAGAAAGGACCAGAGACAGAGATTAAAGAGTATCAGATCAAATCAATAGGGAAAAAGCACATCAAAGAGTATCAGCAAGCGGCGGAAACCATCAATGTAGCGGCAAAGAGTATCAGCGAAGATCTTAACAACGGCCCAAAGCAAGAGAAAATTTAATACCTTCCAGTAAAGTCAAAGAAAGAGGGCGAAGCCACTCGAAAACCCTCAAATCATGGTTATTGCACATTTAACTCGAACCAGTACAGAACTACAGATCCCAAAGCACATTTATTCCAGCAGTACTACATCGAGCCTCCAAGGGCCACATTGCACTCTTTTTGATTCAGTTGCCTCTAGCGCAGCCCAAAGGACTTACTTGCATTTAGTTCTAGCAACAATTAGGTTTTTAGAAAAAAACTTTTCCAACAGACCTGTTTAGGTAAATTGTAATAAATGACTTTCTGATATTTTGCTTATATATACCACCCTGAAAGATGGAGTAGGGGTTGGTTGGTGAGTCGAGGAAGTTGCTTAATCTTTGATATCTCGACATTTTCTTCAAGCAGAGACCTACAGTGTAACTGTCATACTTTCTATAATCAGAGACTGCTGAAAGCATGGATTCCGAAACTGTTTGATGTGTTTAATTGGTCGAGGAGTGATTATGGAATTCCTGTGCTTCTACATGGTTCAATAAGTGTTTCTCAACTCTGTTAATTTTCATGTTTTGTTTTACCACCATTCCGCCATCTAAATTGCAGAAAAGAAGAATAGCTTAGGATATGTTTAACTACACCTTAAGCTCAATTTCTGCATTTTTTCATGTTTTCATCAGAAATAGTTATGAACATGTATACTTAAATGATCTTGTTTACGCTGTTTCTTTCACATATGAATGAGAGTTTAGGAATTCTTAGCTGCTCCTAGATAACCATTCATTCACTTCTCCTCTTTTTCAGTTTGATGAAAGATTCTCCTTTGCCTTTCATCTCTGATTGTCATTCCATCCTTTCAGTAAATTGATAATTGTATCATGTGTGGCTATCCCGCTCCTTAATTCTCTTGTTACCAAGAAACCGCAACAGCAAGCCTTAATCCATGACTCCATGCCCAATGGTTTGAAACTTATCACATCTTACCTTGCCTCTTTGCTTGAAATTTCCACCTTCCATCCAAACACAAACAAAAACCCCTGAGCCAAAAGCTAGCCTAAAATCGTCAACAAAGTTGAATCATTAAGAGAGAGCCCTCTCTGATTGCAGGTGGGCTAGAACCTGCAATCCAAAGATTGGTTTGTGGTTACCTCGGTCGTATCCCTAAACAGGAGCCTAAGGACAACTTGAGTGATAACAAGTACCACATTTTTTACTAAGAGGTTGAATGCCCCATGGAATTTGCACATGTAACTTTAGACTATCCTAATAAAATGTTGTGATTTTTCCGTTGCAAAAAAGTAGAATGATTTTGTTTCATTTTATGTAAATATATTTTTTGTGATAATATTTATTGAGATAAAATATTTTGTGGATGTACGAATGAATGAATGAATGATGACACCCTTAAAGGCATCATATATTTGTGATCTTTCTTTATCCAACTCTAGTTTGAGCTTATGATTAAATTATATTGTAAGGAATTGTTTATAGAGGCTCAAGAAAAACCCATGTAAAATGAATAAGGGGAAAAATATAGAAGACGCATTATAATATTGTTTCTCATATAAACTTTGTGGATTTTAAACATCTTGGTATACAAGTCATTTTTAAATATATACAACCCTTACGACTACTAGGAAAACCAAGGAATTTTTCATAGGTTATAACATTGGTTTCCATAATCTTTATAATTAGAACTACCATGCACTGAACTTGTTTCTAACGTACCAACTTTTGTTAAATCAACCACCCATTTTAGTCTTGGGGATGAGATACTTATAAACATTTTCCTAATGAAGGTTTTGGGTAACTCCAAATTTGAGTTTGTTGACTAATGGATTGTTATAGTGCAATATACATGACCTTTAGGATTTTCCATTCACAATATTGTGTTACAATACTTCTAATGTTCTTGTTAATCAAAGATTCGATGCCTTCCTTTCCTTAAATAATACCTTTCTTCTCTCCTCCATGAACTACTCCCTTAGCTGTGATGCCTAAATCAACCTTCCAAATGAATATTTAAGGGCTTAATCCTCTATGTTTTAGTGATTAAATTGTTCATCTCCATGTTCCCTTTTCAATTACATAATGGCTTCAACTCATGCGATAATTAACTCAACTATCCATTTGAAAAGATCATGATCAATGAAAGACATGCTTTTCATTGAAATATACCATTGACTCATTTAATACTACTAACTAGGTCTCCTAATATATAACTAATCCAATTCAATTCAATTAAAAAAATTATTATTGCCCATTGTCCAGTCACCTCATGACGGTTCTCAGCCAAATGATGCCCAATCCAATTGAGCTAACTCATTAAATTGGAATTTTTTATTGATCTAAAATGTTTCATCAAATTCAAATCTTTAAATGCTTATAGTTGATTATAGTGGAATAAAATTACAAATTACACTTATTTGATAAACATGGTGATAAGGGGAAGGCACCATCCTCAGAGCAGTCCACAAATGCGGCTGAGTAAGGGCTTAATGATCATGATTGGTTTGATGATGATGAGTTGTCATGTCTCCTGACGCAATCATAACATTCAATAAGCCTGTGGTTAGAACGAATGAAGAACTTGCTCGTTTGATGCACATTAGAAATAAAACTCTTGATATTAAATATAGGATCAACATGTTCAATTAACATCTTCAGAGATATCAGGTAGTAACCATATTTTAAAGTGAATTTTTTATGTCATAAGTTCAATTATGAATGTTTGTTTTTTAACTTTTACATTGTCTAATCGAAAAACCATTTTCTTGCTTATATAGGATTTTTTGGCAGAGATCACACCACAACATACAGACACCACGATCCAACTTTCAATGGCAGAGAGTGTCATACATGAGGATCATGTACTAGAACAAGGGCAGCCATTCCAACAATGTCGACTAGGGCACAAGGTAAATAAAACTCAACGTTATTTTTATTAATGAATAATAACAAAAAATATCAATTTAATATTTCTTTCTTGTTATAGATGATGATCCACCCCTTTTGTGGCAGTGTCGACAACATCATGAGTACACGGCCAGGCAATCAAAAATAAAGAAAAAAAATGAGTGTACTAGTTATATCATTAGAAACATCACATATCATATTATGAGAACATATTTTTTATGATAAAAAATTTTGGGATGAAGTATTTTGTGTCTATGATTAATGAATGAATGAATGAATTTTTTATGTTAATGAATAATTTATGTATGTTTCTTTATGTACATGACCTTGTTTTTTATTATGTAAACATATTATTTATGATAAAAGTTATTGAGATGAAATATTTTGTGGATTTACGAATGAATGAATGAATGTTAGATATTTGATTTTTATGTATCTTAATGTCTTGCTTTCATCTATTTCCTATGTAGTAGATAGATTGGGTACTGGGGAATTGAGAGTAATGTGAAGGGGGAGGGGAGGGGAGAGGGGCCATGATAGCTTCCACCTTCATATGGTTGGTCGTATTCAGTTCGATAAACTTGGATAAAAACACCCTCGATCCAACAGAGCAACAATAGAGTCAGTGTTTACTTCATTGTCGATTCGTCAAGTGGAGGGAGGTTTTCTCCAAGATTAAACTACTCCAACAATTTATTCTCGAAACCAAGAGGAGATCATTTAGGTTTTCATGCATGCAAGTCCTTTCAATTATTATTTATTCGTGCAATTAAGTTTAATATTTGGTCAAATTTAATCTAAGTTTTCCTCATTGGTCTCATGAATATGTGTAGGACAACTAATATCAATTCGGACGTTGAAGTGGAACAACTATCTGAAGCGAATAGATCGAAATGGTAAGGGTTTAGGTGAGACAACAAAATTTGTTTGATATTTGTGTTGTATGTCTTGGCTGAGTGGGAGTTACATAAAGGTTTATAAGAAATAAGAAACTTTTTCGTGAAAACATTCATGTAGTATTTGTATTTCTTTGACCATTGTGTTTATATTTGAGTGAACAACCATAAACTGTCATTTTTCATGCAAGGAAGTAGGAGAAACTCTTACTCTATTAATTTGGAATAAGGCAATTGTATGATTTTTCTTCTGTTTATTAATTATTTTTCTCATCTAAGTTCTCCTCCTTCCTTTGTTTTGTAGGTACTTTGATTCGCATATCTAGATTTGAAAGATTAACTAGGGTTGCAGTCATATATGGGAAAAAATCTCATTGAAGTACTGCTCAAATTTATCCCACCAAGCGCTTGGTTACCAGGGGCGTGATTTAGTTTTTTGTTGCATTTTATTTCAAGAAATTTTTTATTTCTACATTGAAAATCTTCTAATACCATCGACCAATCTTCTTTTTTTATCAACTTCAAATGAGACTTTTAATACCATAGACCCAAAAATCAACACACCATGATCACTTGAAGGGTTGGCCAACCTAATCAGTTGGTGGAATCTAAGATACTTTTTACACAAAATAACTATATTTTTACACTACCTCTCAAGGCACAAACCCCACCCATATGTTCACCAAGTATGTCCCTTTAGGACTATTCTTATCTTGAATTACCAATCCTTAGAGAACATTGATTCACTTTGACCGCTCTTGTCTTGGATACCATGTTAGATCCTCAAATATTGTTTGTCACAAGAATACTACCTATCTTGGATTTATAATACTCAAGGAGTGTCAGTCTCATATGCTTACCCAATCCTCCAGATGCCATTCTCTTCTCATGGCCTTCGCTAAGACTTACAGTTGTTAGTCCTAGTCTAGTGCATGAAAACATACCCTAACCATCAAAAATTAGGGTTTTATAGTGAACCATAAATGTTAGGGTTTCAACAATAATGAACTAATGACAAAGGCAGATTCAATCTAGTGATTTATATTCCTACCAGGAATCTTTATGATTCAAAACCATAAACATAAGATATTAACACAAGGAAAATTTAAAATAATTTAAATGATTTTTTTTTACTACAAATCTTATAGTTTTAGACATACTTGGATTTTCTCCTTTTACACACCTTTTAGAGTTTCCTTTCTTGACATGTTCCCTCTAAATTTTAACCTTTATGCCTACAATGCTTATTGACAAGTACAAAATATGTGATACTAAAAGTATGAAGTTAATTTTGTCAATCTATTGTTTATAAGCAATAATGGAGGATGAAATCTTAGGGTTAATAAATGCCAAATTTAGGACTAGGTACTTAATGTCATATACAACTTATTATTCTCATCTAATTATACTTGACATATACTCTAATCATAAAATCTACACAAACATTCTTGTCTTCTTATGTCGCTTACACAGGTAAGCAAATTCTATCTTGATCAATGATGACTATAGCTTTGAAGACAAGTCAGATGTGCCTTTAAGGGATTCAATCTAAGGTCTCTTTCACTCAGAATTAGAATAGGAGGCTCGACTCCATTTTCAATATTACTAATGCTTTAATTTATGTCCTTTTGAAGTGTGTTTATACCCATAACAAGAGAAGATATAAACTTGTTTCTTTATACGACTGAAATTACTCCTTCTACATTTCCAATTAGTCCATTATCCTAGATTTGATTTAAGACCAATGAGAGAAATAATTCTCACTTGCAATATGACAATATAAACAAGAAACATGCTCAAAATGTTGATGTCTTGATGCATAGGTGTATAATATGGTTTTTGAAATTCTTTCAACAAGACTTAAGCTCAGAATGAGGTCATCAATACCATCAATCTTGAATCTTTTTTATGCACATGTGTATTCATCAATAGTGATTTCAGCTCCCTTTGAAAAGGTGACAATGGAAAACCTTTTAGGGCTTCCAAAAGAGAACAGGCATTTCAACTTGAGACTATGATCATTCAAAACTTGTCCAAAACGAAGGCTTGATAGAAGATTTTTTAAGACTTTAGATCTTGTAAAATTACCTCATACCTTTAGTTACTTTGTCAAAATGCTTTCCATTTCTTGAGCTCATTAAATATCCTTTTGATTTATCAAGATCAGAGTCCTTAAGCTCTCGCTCTTCTCAAGTAACTCTAAGGTTATGTCACAGAGAAGAGGGATAGTAAAATGAGCCCATAACTTTTCTTTCTTGTTTGACAAGTTCGGTCCAGGGAGAGAAGGTCTTCTAGTTGTTCATTCATCAAGAAAAGTGCTTATATCTCTCCAAAACCCCCATGTTCCTTTATGTGTATATTATCGACAGATATTAATTATGTCGATATTTTTGTTCTTCTTGCCTTCACAAATTCAGACTAGGGAATTCACTCTTCTTGAGATGCATTGGTGCCAAGTTGATCTTACTTTCTCCCATCACTTCAGAACCCGACTCTACTACCATGTTGACTAATCTAAGGAAAAGAGTTAGCTTAAATATTAACTTGATTTGTTTTCAATATTTGACACTTTCTTGAGATTTAGATCCTTCCATGTCTTTGGTTGCAGATATATGTGATGGGTCGTTCATATATTTATAGCCCAATATAATCATCACAAATTCATATTTGATCCATCTTGGCTAGCATAGATAGGTCATTAGATCATCACTTTGGTCCATACAGGTAGAGAGGTAGGTAGGGTTAGGTTATAAACCTAGGATGTGTTATCCCACTGGGACTTGATAACCCCTATTCATTAACCTCAAATACAAGGAGGGAGTAGAATACCATATATTTGATAAATTCATGGTATAAGTCAATTAACTCCATTAGGAACACCAAGAGCCTATAATCAGATTCTCGTGTTAGACTAAGCCTTTAGACAATACATTCCCATGATAAGTCAACTATCATCTACTTTGTATCCCTATCCCACTCCACCATACATTACCACACTCCTAATGTAGGTGCTAGCTACTCCTGATTGAATGCCTAATTACAATAATTTGTGATTATGATGACAATTTAAGTACATATGTGTATAATGTCCATGATGGGGCATATGAATTTTCATCCCCAATTGCTTGTTAATGATTATAACCTTGAATGGGATAGCATTGGTTTGTCTCATCATCTCAAAATGACCCGGTAGATGAAAATTTACAATTTTTGTCATAATCACTTCACACTATATCATGGATGTCCCTTTCTATAGATTATGTGCATGAATTTATGGAAGGCCACCCCTCTACCTATGTTATGATTGATTATGACAACAAGTTAATAAAGTACAATTAATAGATATTTATTGACAAGATCCCCTACTTATATATTGTACTTTGTTCACTTGTTCTCACAATCAATCATAGGATAGGTAGATGGGATGGCCTACCAGAAATTCATGCATATAATCTATAGAAGGGGTCATATATGTGACAATGTGAAGTGATGATGACAGACATGGTAAATTTTCATCTTTCGGGTCATTTTGAGATGATGATGACATACTAGTGCTAGCCCATTCAAGGTTATAGTAATTGATGGGCAATGTTGGGAGGAAAATTCATACATCCTATCATGGACATTACACTCATATGTGCTTAAATTGTCATCATAATCACAAAATGTTGTGAATTGACAACTAAAATATGTTAGAATTTTGTTATACTAATATAGATGAGAAAATGCAACCAATATAGATTAGCTACAATAAATATAGTATAAAATCTTATATTTGTGAGCATTGAAGCCTCCCATTACACTTGCCACTACAGATCCAGTTATGTTCTTGAGCTTGTTCAGCGTAAAAAAAAACTAAAAATAGTTGTCTTCAAAACCTTTCTAACAACTTCCTTGGTGATGACAGCACCACACACCACTTATTTCCCATGCGCTTTAATCCAGTTCAAAGTTGTGGGTCTCTTGTCTACACTTAAATTACTAGAAAAACTTGTTAACATCCATGTATGAAACTCATTTTGAAGGAAATCCAAAACATTCTTCACACCTTTGGATACCATATTCATCCCCATAGCATCCTTAGTAAAATCAATTTGGTCGAAGAATCTATTTAAATCCTTTGTTTATTTACAATGTGGCCTAATAACTTGCTATTAAAAATATCGCTTGATAAGATTGAAATAAATTATATATAATCTGTATTTTAAATTTATATTTAAAAATCTAAATATTGAAACACTATATGTTATAATCCATTTTTATCTATGTGTAATGTCTATTTATTGTTGAGAAAACTAGGGTAGACAAAATTAGGCTTCTATATGCTAGATTATTGCTATATCATATTCATGAATTATGTTGCTACTAATTCTTATATTTCAGGAATCCACATTCCCATGATTATACCATGAATCTATCTTTATATATCAGAGTACCCTATGGTCCAAGGGTCCTTAAAGTTCTCCCCTTCCATCATGCTTATCAAAACAAAGGATCATCTTATCCTTCTTTCTTTGGATGATGATATCTTCCTAACTTTCCTTTGCCCAATGTTTTCATCCTTGCTGCATAATCTTGAGACTTTCCAAGAGGATCAGTTCCCACTTTTTTCTTCATCTGAGATTCTTCCATCACACATTGGGACCAAATTTCATCAAAATCGGTTGTTTCCTTTCTTGAGTGTATGTTCAGAAAGGAGTTTCATTCTGGAGGAAGTGCATTTAGAACACAGGTTGTCATTTATGCATCATTAATTGTTTCACCAAGAGCATGCAACTAATCTCTTATTTGAGACATCTTTATAGGATGGGATGCAATTTCTTCTTCAAAAGGAATTATTTCTTTGTACAACCTACTCCTTAGTGCAATAATTTTTACCTGAGTTACCCACTAAATACATCTTATTCAATCTCCCCTAGATGTACTTTCCCTTATTTAATTATTCCACAAAAGGGATAATGGTATCTTTTATTGACTCCACCAATATCCTTTGAGCTCTTATCTCACTTTTGAAATATTTGTTCCACCCATTTGTGTCCTTCTTGTTTGGTTCTATAACATTTCCTAGAACATAGTCCATGGCATCATTTTCAGTGAGGATGAGATCAATCCTCTTCTTCCATGCTTGGTAGTTGGAGGTCCCTTCGAGCTTGTTTCTCTCCTTGCAGAATGAAGACATCATGGATGGGCAAGGGTTAGATTCAACACTTGATTGATGCAGTGTTGCGAAAATCACTATTAAATCATGATTTTTTCAAAAAATCGTGATTTTTTCTGCATGGCGATTTAATCAGTGAGTTTTTCCAAAATGAAAAAATTGCAATAAAATCATAAAAATCACCAAGATTTTTTCCAAAAAAAAATCGCGATAAAATTGTAAAAATCGCAGATTTTTTACCAATTTTTACATTTTTTTCCTTTTTTGGACCCTTGTTGCTTTGATCCTGATCACAATTTTCGCAACATTGGACTAATGTCTAGGTTGAGTTAGATTTACTTCTTCAATATGTTCCAAAAATTGATCCAATTTTACTTCTTGAGATTCTTCTAAGATTTATATATTGCTCCTTCAAAATTTATGAAGTATCTTGTTCAAACAAAGAAGATTTCTCCTTCTCAAGGATGACAAATGTCCACAGGGTTTTTCCAAATAAACAGAGATATGCAAGATGATAAGTGCATTTTCCAAGTGTGCTCAAAACTAATCTCTTCATCATAGAGCCTTACTATTTCCTTCTTGAACCCATAATTGAATTGGAGCAAAAAATTCAAATTGTCTTCATGACAAGTACTGAAGAATATTGCACAGTGAATAGACTTCTCAATGGTATACTCAAAAATTGTAGATTGGATCTCTTGACTATTCGTTCTTAATATAAAAAATATGTGTGTGTGTGTGTGTGTGTGTGTGTGTGTGTGTGTGTGTGTGTGTGCATTCTTGTGCCATAATGTCTCATTTTCACAAAATCAATTTTGTAAAGACTATAGGGTAACTATGTCACAAGGATATGCGTTTGCAATATTTAATTTGACTGTAGATGAGATCCACCCTTCCAGAATGCCTTCAAAATTGATCAAGTTCTACACAGAGATATAGATGAATTTCGATCTTCTTTGATATGAAGAGTTCATACCTTTAACAAGAGTATTATGCCCATAACTACTTATATCCTTCACTGAGTGCTATAAGATTGAGTATCAAGCCTTCAATGTTACACATATGCCCAAAAGGTGATCATGTCTTGGGACACTTCTTGTCTCAATATTCACAACCTAGAATAGGCCCACAAAAATGCCCAAAACTTCATATATGAGGTAATTACTGTAATTTTGACTTCTTGAGATGGTCTCGGCCTTCTTAGAGCTAATGAAATAAGCCTTCGGCCTCTTTGAATTAGAGATCAAAAATCATACTTTGATATACACAGTTTGAAGGCATTCATGCTTAGAATAGGGCTAATTACATTGCACAGTACTTCAATCTTCTTTGAGATGGGTTTTACTTTCCAATAGCTTGAGAGTAGGCCTCTTGGACCCTTAAAAAAGAGCTACAATGCTCTATAACTTCTTCGCTGCATAGAGTTCTAAATCTGGTGACAAGTCCTTGATAATGTGCCCAAAATTTGAGTCTAGCCTTCTTTAGGAGCTTGGCCTAGAATGAGTGAATTATTTGAAAATCTTGTAGCTTCTAGTGACCTTCTACTTTTCCTTTATACACATGACCTTAGCTCTAATATGATGTTGAGAAAACTAGGGAAAAAAGAATTAGAACTTCTTTTAACTGTTTTCTCTTATTACATTGACAATTATTGTGATATTAGATCAATCCATGATCATTATTATTATGTTGTGTTTATCAATACAATGTCAAACTTTATATGTATTCCTATAGCAAATTGGGTGGATCATGAAGCTCACACTAGCTCTTTTCCTCTTGGCACACTTTTCCAGCTAGGACAATTCGTGGGAGAGTTTTAAGGCCCATTAGACTCTCTTGAAACTAATCTGAAAGTGAGTGACTGTGATAGTGTCTAATATTTGTAGATCTACCTTTTTGGAGAAATTCCTCGTAGATTCAAACTACATATTATAAAATTCTAAGACAATTGACTTGAATCTACTCTACTCATCAGTGAAAACAATAATTCATAGATGAAATCATGAACCAAAAAAAGGAAGAATTCAATCAAACATAACACAATAATTTTATGGGGAAAGGCACAATTAAAAAATCCATGTTATTTGTATATTGCATTAATCAAAAAATTTGAGAAGATTACAATGCTTTACTCAAACCCGAGCAAACTCTGCACTATCACAATCTATCTCACTGCTTCACAAACAAGCTCTAGTCAATACTTAGCCAAATATGTTGCCTACCAAGCTCCTATTTCCTTGTGCGGCTTCTTAGGGAATTAGCCCATATTTAATTGGGAAATTCCTCATCCATAATTGTGCAATCCATCAATATGTCTTCCTATGATTGCATCCTCCACTTGTACAATACAGATGATTATACAACTGATAGTACATTGTCCCTAAACTCTTATCTCAACTGGGTTTTTCTTGTTGGAAAATACTGAGGGGGGGGTGAATCAGTATTCCTTAGCAATTAACACTTTTAAATATTTTCATAGCATTAGTTAATCTTCAATTATTATCAACGTTTATGCAATAATAATAGTAAATAAAAGAACCTAAGAGACACAAATATTTTAGGTGGAAAACCCCCTCCAGGTCAAAAACCACCAAACGCCTTTCTAATAAATTCTTTAATATTCAGCCCCAAATGAAATGAAAGCAACAACTTCCTAGAATTATAGAAAAGCATTCTTCTCCAGCTCTCATTGGATGGACGCTCCAACGCCTGAGATTCTTTAGTAGTCAACTGAACAGATGCCCAAATAGCCAATGAGCTACAACTTACCCTAGGACCGCCCTACCACCCAGAAGTTTTCACATGCTTGAACCTGTTGGTGACTTCATGCACCAGCCTAGCACCACCCCACCACCCTATAGAATAATAAAAGAAGAATCGACTCCGGTACCAGGGAAAATGGTCCACTTTACAATGATATAGAATGATGTAGAAGAAGAAGACACACTAGACCATAACCCCAACTATGACATGGCCACCTAATGATGATCCTAGACCTCCCAACACTACCTTTTCAACACTTGGTAGATAGGCACTTGTACACATTTTACAATGATGCTTTTACAATGACTCCGTACAATGATTATGTGTAGTGCTTCCCACTTGAAGACTTCATATGGTGAACTTGTTGTTGTCGTTTTGCACCTTGATTGTTTCTCTTGTCATGCTACCCTTTCTCACTCTTCAAAACATTAGATTATGCATTGAGTCTTCTCTTAATGAATATATAATATCTGCAAAAAGTCTTCAAGGAAATATCCATGACATGATAATAGCAAAACTTACCTCATCCTGCAGAGCATATGTCAGTGCTAAACAAAAACAACAAATTAGAATACAAAGAACCTAATGCAATTAAGAAATGAACATGCATATACAGAAGATACTTACCTGTAGCTTACCTCTGCTGCATCATTTTGCTGCACCTTGCTCTTTGCTACTCTAGAAATTCTGTTCCTTTTCACCCCTTGACAAAACTTGATCTAGTTTTTCTCTCCTTCTAGGAGCACGCTATTTAATCTGATGTATCTCTATGATTTCAGATTCCCAATATGTGATCTTTAGTCTTGTAGTATCCCTCTAAGTCTTCTTTCCAATACCATAGGTCTGACCCGATTTGGAATCTTCAAGACAAAGTTATGCCCAATCTCTCACAATAACCTAATTATGGACTAGTTCAGTAGAGCGAACTTGTACAATGTGCCACATGTCACTGTTTCCTCCTTCAGATCTGAAATTGATATACAGAAAACTACAGTCTGCGCATTATCCGCCACTTTTTACACAATTTCAATCCCGTTCTCAGAGAGAGAGTTATGATGATTGTCCCAAGGTCACTTCTTTGAGATGAAATTCAGAAGCCTATAAAAACCCTAACTTCCACAGATCATATCTCTGAAAATGTAGTGAACTAGGATCTGAAATTCAGTCACGACGTTCATCAGGATTGTGAATCAAATGGGTTTTCATTTCCAAATCTAAGACTTCGCAAAAATGATGTTATAGCAAAAATACCACGATCGCAGATTTGGAGGATATATGAGATTTCTTTTCATAGAGTTGAGAGGGGCTTCTATAGAGAATGTTGGGGGGATTTTATGAGATTAAAAAATTATTAATTATTGACTATTCAATGACCAAAACCAATTATGAGTGCCATGCCACAACCCCATAGTGTTTTAGCCCACTAACTGGGGTTACTAACTTCAAACATGAATATCTCTCAAACCGTGAAGAATTACTTGGCGTGCCATATATCAACGGAAACATCTCGACGAGTAGAATCCATCTAGAAGATCCTTGACTCAAAATAGAGTAAGTTGTCAAGTCAAAATTCCCTTGCAATATTAGGGTAGCCCCTGGTGCTGCTTGGGTTGACATCAATGACAACCTCATATCATCTTTAGATCAACAATATCCCCCTTTGGCATTGATGGCAACACAAGTACTCCCCCTGCATTCAGGGCACCTCTTCCTACTGCCTTCTCTCCCCCTTTGACATCAATGGCAAAGGGTAAATCCCCCTGACACACAACCATCTTGCGGACCTGTGCACACTTCCAATCCCCCTTTATTTTCTGAATAAGGAAAATCTAATGAGAACTTGGGAGAATCCCAAGCTTCTGGTGAAGATATTCAAATGCTTCATGAGTGTTTCCAGGAAAACCAGTGTCTATTCAGATTTGCTAGTCCCACTAAGATGGGTAGCTATCATAGAAACAAACAATTCAAAGAAACTTGTGTTTTCCTTTATGGGAGATAGATGAGAGAGAAGCAGAGAGCACCAACCTTAGTCTTTCACTTAGCTCCTTGCTTGTTTCCTCTCTCCTTTAATAGAGTTCCGCCATTCCTTTCTCACCTGTCCCGCTTCAAAGAACACCTGTAGATGCAAAGTAGCAAAATACCATCAAAGCATAGAGATCTATAACACCATAAATAATGTAGAATCAGATGTACATTAACCATACAAATGCATACACAAATACAAGATTCAGAGATATACAAGTATATGGAGGAAAACTCAAATAACTTTATTGATAGTAGAAGCAGAAGAGAGGATTACAACCTAGCTGTCTGATCCAACGCCATCCTCCCAACATGAAATCCTTGTTCACCTCATGAAAAGCTATATCACCCAACGATACAATGCTTCACGGAGAAACCAACAACACTTCCTTACAAAATACAAAATTCCAGCCTCTAGATCTCTAGGATGAGGGATCCATATATAGATATTTGCAGGGGGTGAGTCAACTTCTGGGTTTTTGATTAGTGTCATTTCACTAATAGTTCTTGGTTCCACTTGGAGATTTCATGATCTCTTACTCATCCCTGGGCGAATTCCGAGAGGCAAGTGTCATATGAGAAGTTTCTAGAAGCTTCTCTGAGTTTCCACCTAGAAAACTGCTTCTACCATTTGTCTGCTCTCGCTTATCGCACCCTACAGAAGGGATTTTTAGTATGCATCACACCCCTTGTGTGTAACAGGTGAGATGCATTGCACCCTCAGCATGGAGCAGTCTGTATGGTTTAGTCTTGACTAGTTCTGAGTAGTTTTTTAGGGAGAACTTCTGGGAAATGATGTAATCAATTGACCTTGATCCTTTAGGGTTAGAAACAACACTTTTAGAGGTTTGAGAGCCCTTTCTTTATTAACATATGTGATTGGGGTTGCAGTGCCCAAATATGTCTATAACAACGAGGTAAAGGTTTAGTGAAGATATCAGTGATTTTTTCTTTTGTACCAACATATTCAAGCTTGATATTGTTTTTGGCGACCTTCTCTCTAACGAAATGATATTTAATTGGAATGTGCTTCATTTTGGAATGCATCACAGGATTATTGTAAATACTGATGGCGCTGGTGTTAACGCAAAATATGGGAATAGGCTCATCAAACTTGACCTAAAGATCTTGAAAAGTTTTCTTCATCCAGAGAACTTGAGTACAACAAGCTACTATCATGATATATTCTACTTGTGCTCTGGATAACAAGATTGAGGATTTATTTTTGCTCAACCATGATACAAGACAACCACCTAGATAGAATGTTGCTCCACTAGTACTCTTACGATCATCAATGCTTCCTGCCCAATCTGCATTTGTAAAGGCTTGAATAATGAGATTGTTTCCCTTGGGATACCACAAGCCAGATTCTATTGTTCTCTTTAGATATCAAAGAACTCTTTTGACGACAATAATATGTGATTCTTTTGGTGCTGCTTGGAATCTTGCTACTTGTCCAACTTCTTGCATAACATCTAGCCAAGAGGTTGTTACATATAAAAGACTACCAATCATAGATCTGTACAACCTCTGATCCACATCCTTAGATGCGTCGTCTATGCTCAATTTGCAACCTGTTACCATCATAGTAAGGACGAGTTTGCAATCTTCCATTTTAAATTTCTTGAGAATTTCCTTGATGTACTTGGCTTGAAATATAAATATTCCTTTCTCTTGCTAAGATATTTGAAGCCCTAAGAAGTATGTCAACTCACCAAGTAAAGACATCCCAAACTCACTTTTCATATTTGTAGCAAATTTCTTACTTAGTCAATCATCATTACTACCAAAGATTATATCATCCACATATACCTCAACAATTGTTAAATTATCTTTATATATTTGTACGTAAAGATTGCTATCAGTAGTACCTTTCTTGAACCCTTTTTGATGTAGATATCTGTTAAGACAAGCAACCATGCTCTGGGAGCCTGCTTGAGACCATACAAAGCCTTCTTTAACCTCCAAACGTAGTCTTATTTTTCTGATAGTAGAAAACCTTTTGGTTGTTCGATGTAACTTCTTCTTCTAATTCTCCATTCAGAAATGTTGACTTAACATCCATTTGGTAGAATTCTATTTTTCTTGAACATGCATAGGCGAGAAACATCCGGATGGCTTCCATTCAGGCAATTGGTGCAAATTTTTCGTCGAAATCAATTCATTCCACTTGTGCATATCCTTTGCAGACTAATCTTGTCTTGTTCCTAGTAACTTGTAATCCTTCAACTGTTTTGCTCCCCCTAAACCTTTAATGAAACTACCGTCTTGTTCAAACTACCTTCCTGTTAATTGTACACTTGTGCCATATACTGCTACATAGACTCCTCTTCTACAAACATTATGGAGTCAACAAGCTAGAGTTTTCAAAATAGTGAGTCACCTAACGGGCCATCTTGACTCGAGTCATTATTTGAAGCAAGTGCTAATTCCTCATGACCTTTTTCCTTTACAAATCCTGAAAGCATAACTATTGAAACCTTGTTATCTTCTTTGCCTTATTGTACCTATTTCCTTTTCCAGACCTTCTTATTCCTACAATCTCGAGCCATGTTCCCATAGCTATGACACTTGAAGCATTCAATGTTTTCCATAGGAGATTCCATTTGATATATGCAACCACGAGCACTATGGCCATAGTTATGGAATTTGAAACATTCAATATTTGGCCCAACTAGCATGTATTCTCTTTTGAAAAAATAAGCGTGGAACCTGTCTCATGATCCTACAGACTTGCTTCTAGGTTTTTGCAAATAATGATTGTATCTGTCAAAAACTTCACAATCCCTAGCCGTATGTCCATAGTTAGCACATAAAAATCAATAACCATTAAATGAATGAACATACTTGGAATATTTTCCATTCTTCTTTGGAAGCGGTGTTGTACTTTCTTGTGGTCCTTTGTTCTTGATTTCTTTGGTCTTGTTCTTTGGAGTTGCAACATTCTTCTTTGGCTTTTCACTTTGATCAACTTCCTTCTTAGAATCATCCTGCGAAGCTATGGAGCTTGTACCTTCATCAAATGGAGCTTTACCATCTTTAATTTCCTTTATTTTTGCTTCTTCATCTGTCTTATCTTGTAAGTATTATTTTTGCGATCCCTTGAGTTTGTTGATCTCATCACGAGTTGCATTAAGTTCTTCTTGATTTTGAGCAAGATCTTCTTGAAACCATATTTTAAAGATCTTCCTTCTTTTTTCTGCCTCCTCAACTTGTAGCTTGAGAAGAGTGGTATTCTCTACTTCTCTGTTGAGAACCTGTATCTGTTCCTTCTGCTTCTCATTTTCAATCTTGATCCTGCTTATTTTTATTGAAGATGTTTCTAATTCTTTTTTCTCTTGGTCAATGGCAGATATGTATCTTTGATCAGATTCCTTCCTTTCAATTTTTGCTTCCTGCATCTGTTGTGTGATCCTGCTAATCTCTACAAATGTTGTGTCGAGTTCTTGTTGCTTTTGTTGGACTTCTCTCTTGAGGTCTCGTGTCATTGTATTATTCATTGTTTCCAATTTCTTTTGAAGTGACTCTTCAATACATTTATGTTCTTCAACTCCAATTTTGAGACCTTGAACTTGTTCTTCAAGACTATTGGAACGGATTTTCTCCGCCTTGAGCTCTTTTATCAGCTTGATTGCCTCCTTAGAAAATTCTTCTATGGTCAACCCTTCTTCATCATACTTAGAAGGATCCGAGTTTTCAATAACATCTTCACCTGATTTCTTTGTTGAATAGAGATTATGAAGCTTTTCCCAAAGAGCTTTAGTTGTTGAACATTGACCAACATTTGTTTTCACAGAATTTGGTAAAACATTCGAAATTACATTCATGGCCTTTGAATTGTACCTTTTAGCTTCGTCGGTAGATGTGTCTCTAGAAACAATTGATTCCCACACTCAATGTGCCTGCAAAGATACTTCCATCCTGGATTCCCATATCCAGTAATTATATGCATCAAAATCAGGGGTTGGTACACAATACTCACTTTCTTGATATTTTGTTGTACTTGTACCTTCCTTTGAAATCCTTGTAACCCACTTCTTTGACTTTTCCATCTCTACGCTCTGAAAACTGACTTCTGGCGGTTAAGTTGTTACTGAAGGAACCAAGATCTGATACCAATTGTTGGAAAATACTGAGAGGGGGGGTGAACCAATATTCCTTAGCAATTAGCACTTTTAAATCTTTTCAGAGCATTAGTTATTCTTCAATTATTATTAACTTTTATGCAGTAATAAGAGTAAATAAAAGAACACAGGAGGCACAAATATTTTAGGTGGAAAACCCCCTTTGGGTCAAAAACCACTGAATGCTTTTCTAATAAATTCTTTAATCTTTAGCCCCAACTGAAATGAAAGCAACAACTTCCTAGAATTCTAGAAAATCATTCTTCTCCAACTCCCACTGGATGGACGCTCCAACGCCCGAGATTCTTCAGTAGTCAACTGAATGGATGCCCCAACACCCAATAGGCTACAACTCGCCCTAGCACCACCCTACCACCCTAAATTTTTCATAGGCTTGAACCTATTGGTGACTTCATGCACTAGCCTAGCATCACCCTACCACCCTATAGAATAATAAAATAAGAATGGACACTCGTCCCAAGGAAAATGGTCCACTTTACAATAATATAGAATGATGTAGAAGAAGAAGACACACTAGACCATAACCCTAACTATGACACAACCACCTAATAATGATCCTAGACCTCCCAACACTGCCTCTTCAACTCTTTGTAGCTAGACACTTGTACAACTTTTACAATGATGCTTTTACAATGGCTCTATACAATGATTGTATGCAGTGCTTTCCACTTGAAGACTTCATATGGTGAACTTCTTATTGATGTTTTGCACCTTGATTGCTACTCTTGTCATGCTACCCTTTCTCACTCTTCATAACATTAGATTATGCATTGGTTCTTCTCTTGATGAATATATAATACCTGGAAAAAGTCTTCAAGGAAATACCCATGACATGATAATAGCAAAACTTACCTCCTCCTGCAGAGCATATGTCAATGCTAAACAAAAAAAACAAATTATAATACAAAGAAAATAATGCAATTAAGAAATGAATGTGCATATACGGAAGATACTTAGTACATGTAACTTACCTCTGTTGCATCATTTTGTTGCACCTTGCTCTTTGCTGCCCTAGAAAGTCTGGTCCTTTGCACCCCTTGAGAGCACTTGATCTAATTTTTCTCACCTTCTAGGAGCACGATATTTAATTTTATGTATCTGTGTTATTTCTGATCCCCAATATGTGATCTTCGGTCCTGTATTATCCCTCTAAGTCTTCTTTCCAATGCCACAGGTCTGACCCAATTTGAATCTTCAAGACAAAGTTATGCCCAATCTCTCACAATGACCTAATTATGGACTAGTTCAGTAGCGTGAACTTGTATGTTGTTCCACGTGTCACTGGTTCCTCCTTCAGCTCTAAAATTGATAAACAGAAAAATACAGTCCATGCAATATCTACCACTGTTTACCGAATTCCAATCCTCTTCTTAGAGAGAGAGTTATGATGATTTTCCCAAGGTCACTTCTTTGAGATGAAATTCAGGAGCTTGCAAAAACCCTAACTTCCACAGATCATATCTCCAGAAATATAGTGAAACAAGATTTGAAACTGGGTAACGACGCTCATTAGGATTGCAAATCAAATGGGTTTTCATTTTAGAATCTAAGACTTCGTACAAATGAAGTTATAACAAAACTTCAACGATCACTACATATCGAGGATATATGAGATTTCTTTTTATACAGTTGGGAGGGGCTTTGTGGAGCGATAAAAAGGTGTCTTTGTAACTCCTAATTACCTCACATTAATTTTCAACCCAGGTACAACTTTAATTTCAAGATTGTACTCAGTCTAGGGCGGCTATTTACTCAAGAGTAATGTTTTGCAGTATAGTGCTTAAAATCCAAAAGTAAATGAAAGTTGGAAACAAAATCTAATTGGAACAACAAGAAACTGAATTGTTCTAAACTAAATCATTCACTCAAACAACCATCAATCGAGGATACAGTAGCAATAACTCATTCCTCTAAAAATTGATGCAATTAAAATCAAACTGGAACAAGACAATCAATTTGGGAATGAGGAAGCAATAACCAATGTTCTCTACAGTTGATAGTCCTCCTTTAAAGCAATTAAAAGGAAATCGAAATTGAACTGAAGCTGTTATTGAAAGTAAACTTGGAAAACTCTTTAAAAGCAAAATCTTGCAATTAATCAACATAAATGAGCAGCAAAGTAAATGGACAACAAACTGGAATTAAAGGAATCAAATAACCAATCCTATTGAACAACAATCTATAATGAATATCAATCAAACGGAACAACAAATAGAATGAAACCATAATTGAAATAGAACAGTGAAGCTTTATATTTGAAATGAGAAGCATAACCATATACGTTGAGAAGGATAATAATCTCTGTTATGATGGAAAAGAACAGCCACACGATTCAATCTCAACTTGTGCAATAAAACAATTTCATAAAATATTATAACATCTCGCTGCAAAAACATGATATTGTTAGGCAATACGATTCAAAGAAATAAGAATTAAATCAAGCAATCACACGATGGAAATTGGAAAGATATAATACACAGCAGTAGTGTAATCCACCAGTGGTTGGGCCCTTAGCCTCCAGCAGACGCTACTAGGCTACTTTAGATGAGAAGAATGAGCAGCAACTCCCAAATCATATATTAATCATCAAATTGTGAAATCATTACAACAACAAAATCTTTGAGAATTACAACATGAAACAATCCCTTCTTCTTCCTATACTATCATGAATAATCCATCATCATTCTTGAATCTCGAAGTCTGAATCCTCAATTCTCCATCCATAAATTCATCATCTCTCTCTAAATTAATCGTCCCCAAAATCATCCCCCTCTTTGATCTCTATTCTGATTTAAATACAAAGAGAGCAGATAGTGGTTACAACTGTGATAATTACAATATGATCATTATTACAAAATTGGATTGTTTCCAACCAATTGATCAACAAGAAGATATATTTCCATCCATCTCTCAACAAGAGCAAGATGAATTTGGCTTTGCAATTGAGATTTGGAGGACGGCCGCAACAGCGAATCTGAGAAAATCGTGCTCAAAGAACCCTGCGTTTCTCTCAATACAAGCCGAATTTGGGCAAACCATTCTTTACTAAAATTAACTGAGTCCGTTCTGGACAAAGCCCATGTTCCGGATTTTCCATATTCTTCTTCATTTGCTCATAATCTCAACCGCAAAACTGTCACTCCTTATTCCAGCGAATTTCTGAGTTGGCGCTTTTAAAAATCAAATCTTCAATATGGAAATTACCTTGGAGGCTAAAAATGGTGAATAATGTTATAACCAAATTATTAAAACTATCATTGATAAAATAATTCATAATCATCAATTTATTAGAAATAAAGGAAGATAAATAATATTCATCCATAAGAGCATAAATCATTTATAAAATGGATTTAAATGATAAATTATAACAAATGATATAATAGAGAAGAGTAAAAATGGATGGAATAAGTGTTACAAAGTGGTCGTATTCATGGCCCAACAGGCTTCTATAGAGAATTTTGGATGGATTTTAGGAGCTTAAAAAATTGTTAATTATTGACTATTCAATGACAAAAACCAATTATGAGTGCCATGCCAGAACCCCATAGGGTTTTAGCCCACTAACTAGGGTTACTAACTTCAAACATAAATATCTCTCAAACCGTGAAGAATTACTTGGCGTGCCACATATCAACGGAAACATCTCGACGAGTAGAATCCATCTAGAAGATCCTTGACTCAAAATAGAGTAAGTTTTCAAGTCAAAATTCCCTTTCAAGATCAAGTTAGCCCCTGGTGCTACTTGGGTTGACATCAATGACAGCCTTAGATCATATTTAGATCAACATTTCTCCTATCTAACATGCATGAGTTAATTATGAGTGAATCTTCATTTCACTGGTTGAGCAGTGCTGGTTACACCCCACTACTGGATCTACCACTAATTCCTCCATCAGTTGGAACTAGTTTAACTGGATTTAACTCTGTTAAATTGAATTAAATAATTATAATGCAAAAGAACTCAACCTGGGCCCCTAAAATTTAAGAGCCACTCTACATGACTCTAGATAGACTCCCAACTCGAATTACCTGAGCTAGCTAAGTCAAATTAACTTAGTTAACTATTACAAGTTGCTATGAGAATTAGAATTACAATTTAATTCCTAATTTAATTCAAGGAAAAAATTAAATTAGGATTTTGTTGTTGCATTTTTTCAACACTCCTTCTCAACAAGAAAGGGATTATCTGCTACCTTGATCCTGCCTCTATGAAACTCGAATTTGCATCTTGACAATGCCTTTGTCAAAATATTTACATCCTGCTCCTCTATAGTAATGTACTTTAGCAACATGATTCTCCTCTGCACACAATATCGTAGATGGTGATACTAGATGCCGATATGCTTGGCTCAATCATGAAAAAATGGATTCTAAAAGAGTTTGACACAACTCTGATTGTCATAGTAAATCACTGTAGGATCCATCTGCTGACCAAATAGCCCAACAAGGATCTTCCTCATCCAGATAGACTCACAAGTTGCTTGACTAGCAGCCATGTTCCATGCTGCTGCTGAACTGAGTGCAACTTATCCTTGCTTCCTATTGTACTAAGAAACTATTGCTGACCCAATACTAAATATTCCCCATGATGTCCTCTTTCTATTGAATGGACTCCCTACCCAATTTTCATATGTGAATCCTTGAAGTTTCACTCCCTCTATTCTTCTCTACCAAAGACCAAACTGAATGGTGCCTCTGAGGTATCTTAGCACATGTTTAGCTACCTTCCAATAAAGTTTGGTTGGCTTAACCATGGCTTGAATAAGCTTGTTAACTGCAAAACACATGTCTAATCATGTGTTCACCAAATACATAAGTGAACCCACAAGTTTTCTATAAATAGTAGCCTCCACTAATTCACCTAAGTTAGCAACCTCCTTCCTCTAGTTACCTACTAGAGGAGTCACCATGGTTTTGTTTCTCCCCATGTGGAACTTCTTCAGAATCTCATTGGCATACTTTTCCTAAGAGACAAATAGTTCCCCATCTACTTGCCATACTTCCATACCAAGAAAGTAATGCATGAGCCCCAGGTCCTTCATCTTGAATTCTCTTGCAATATCCTCTTTGCAATATTTTATCAGCTTCTCATAACCTGTCAAAATAAAATCATCGCCATATAATACTATAATCAACAATTTACCTTCAACCCCAATATGGTAAAGGTTCGCATCTACTTCACTCTTGTTGAAGCCTAATCCGGTGAAATGGTTATCAATCCCAGTGTACCAAGCACGAGGTGCTTGTTTTAGTCCATATAATGCTCGCTTGATTTTGTAGACATGTGACCCTATGTTGAAGGTCTCAAATCCTTACGGATTCTCAATATACACCTCTTCCTCAATCATGCCATTGAGGAATGTTGTCTTCACATCCATTTGATGTATCTTCCATCCCATCTATGTTGACAATGCTATAATAGATCTGATTTATGAGTACCTTGTAGGTTTTAACCCCGTACAGAAATTACCTGCATACGAATTCTAAATCACAAGAAAAATAAAGATGTGAGAGCATAACACATAAACCACATATACACAGAGATTTCCCACTGGATCTCAAAACCGAGACTACCAGCTTGATTTTTCATTATATTCCTTTCAATGTTACAATACATAT